>JAPMOQ010006025.1:91526-104701 GCA_026543055.1 Argiope trifasciata
ACGACTTGAAATGATAATAAATAACGACTTGAAATGATAATAAATAATGACTTGAAATGAGTATAAATGATGATTTGAAATGATAATAAAGGCTTACGTGAGGAGTAAAATGTAATAGTAATCAATAACTACTCGTATTAAGCGACCAGTTGGTTAGTCGGGAATATTTATGTTACTTGATTTCTCATGAATCGCTTTGTGATTTCGCCAAATTGTCTGACACTCAAGCTTTATTATTTTTATTAGTTATATCCTATATTTTGGTGTACATGAACCTTTTAATAAAGATAGCATCATAGCATAACACTATTAAAAACGTAAATATCTTATTTAAATTTCTAAATTTCGTGATTTTAAACATTCACATTTTTATTTGTCTGTAAACTAAACAGAAATTATCCTCTTGAGCTTTCAACAATGGTAAAAAAATCAAGCAATCAAATAGTTGATGAAACAATGAAAACGGTTTGAATTATCAGGACAGCAAGGCTATTGTCGAAATCTGGAAAAAAATAACAAAATTGTGAAAAAAATTTATTCTATTACTAAATTAGTATAATCAAAAAGCCTTTTTTAAAATAAAAAAATA
The DNA here is from genome assembly GCA_026543055.1 of Argiope trifasciata. NCBI lineage: Eukaryota > Metazoa > Arthropoda > Arachnida > Araneae > Araneidae > Argiope > Argiope trifasciata. The sequence continues at coordinate 92,116 of JAPMOQ010006025.1, forward strand.
GGAAACGGTGAAAGATTGGTTTTCATGCACTAATATTTTTGAAATAATATACATGTTGCTACAAGACATTTTTCTGATAATCAGTCATTCGAAAAGAGAAATAGTTTTTTTAAAGAAAAATACATGCAACTGATTCCAAAATTTGTTTCGAGATCACAAAAATCGGTTCAAAATGATTTCTTTTTCGCTACTTTATTTTTCCCGCTGGGAAAGCCATATGGCAGAAAATGTTTTTGCTCTCACGTGCCTTTCAGTTTAATAATGACATCTAATTGCCAAACAGCACCTGTTCAGTTAAATTTCTTAAGTATTTTACTATGATTTTTTGATCCCTATGTTTTTTCCTACTATTAGTTCACACTCTCCATATATATAGACATATTTATTTATATATTTAGTTCAGATTTTCAATCGTTTATAAAATACATCTTATTCATCCACTCGAGTTCGAATACATTTTTAAAAACTTATAGTGAATGACATTTCATGTTAATATGGTTTTTTTCCAAATAGTAATTCGTTAATTACATTTTTCCAGTCATTTATAATTGGTCGTCAAAGTCACCAAATCCGTTGCAAGTCGCCAAGTCGGTCGCCAAGCCCTGAGATAAATGACGTGACATCAGATCATAAATAATCTATACTTACAATAAAGCTCAATGTGTGTGTGTGTGTGTGTTGGCGCTCTACAGGTCAGACCGTTGGACGTACAGCTACCAAATTTGGTACATGTATACCTCGGAGGTCCGGAATGTGCACCTCGGAGCCCTTTTTTCGAATTTTTAATTAGAATTTGAATTAATTAAAATTTAAGCGAAATTTCGACGTTTTTCCGCTATAACTTCCGAAATTATTATCGGACAAACATGATTTTAACATCAATTTAAAGGTAAAAAAATTAACTTTCTAATGGTATCAGTGTTTTAATGCATAACTCAAGCTTCTATTTTTAACGAATTTTTAAAGAAATATTTTAATTATGTTTTTTTTAGCACGTGACTGGATAAAATAAAACAATGGCGGAAGTTCAAATGAAAAAACAACAACTATCATCGTAAATCAAATCTAAAGAAATACAACTTTCAGCACGTGACTGGATAAAATAACATAAATATAAAATGTGATATCTTCTATAAAAATAAATGCAAGGCAAAGGATTCTAAGAAATCGTTTGCAATATTTATATCATTAATTCCATAAATTATCTTTATTTACAGTAAACCTGATTGAATTTAGACAGGATATGCATTGAAATCCCGACTGAATGGCATATTTCTATAATCCTTTGCAATATCTGTATCATTAATTCAATAATTTTTTCCCTTTTTCGCTTTCTTTAAAAAACGTATTTAACATTTTGGCAATATCACCGAAAAAAACATTTTTAATATTTTGGAAGAATAATTGATAAATTATTAGAACATTAAACTCAAAAAGTTTTTTCGAATAAAGTTACCGACTCTTTAACTACTAATAACTGAATCTTTTAACTTAAACTATTTCTTAAATTTTGGCTAGAAAATATATGATTTAATTGGAAATTTTAGAACGCATTACTCATGGCGAACCAGCTGGTCGCCAAAGGCGGCTAGTATAAATTAGGCAGAAAAAAATTTCAATATCATTAATAAGTATGATCTATATAAATAAAAATGAATGTTTTTCAATATGTCTCTTATACCTTACTAAACCTTTTATCCGATTGCGATGAAACTTGGTCAGCTTATTGTTTACACCTAAGGGATGGTTATAAGAATAGTACAATTATCTAATTTTTTAAAAAATTGAATCTCAACCGCATTTATTTACCAAGGATTCATCTCCAAATAACTCGCCGAGGAGACAATAGATTCTGTAGAAATGCTAAATCCAAGTGAAAGGTTCATATTTTGTAGATATAGTACGCAAACGTCAAGCAAGTCATTCTCAGTGATAACAACTTTTTACAGATTATGCGAGAAAATTTTGGAGAGTAGCCCTGGGGGTTTAAATTTTTAATTAAAGTTTAGCGTTTTTCGCAACAACCACCAAAATTCTTGTAGTAGCGCCATCTTAATTTTCAAAAATTACCTTTTCAACTCTATTAACGATTTTATGGTGTAAATATATTTTCTATGTTTAAGGAATTTTAAAAGAAAATATTTTAATCACATTTTTAAAAATTGAGTTTGAGAATTCTGAACAAATATTAAGCAAGTCATGAGATTTTATAAACAGTTTCTTTTATCACCATCCTGAAAGAACATCAAGTTTTACAATTCTAAAAGAATGCACAAATATTATATACAAAAAAGGCATTTTGTTCGTATTTTATATACTGTAGTACCGTTTATCCTATTTTGATAAAACACTGGAAAATTATTGATTGATTGCATTTAATTATACATTTTTCGGCGGCAGAAAAGCGCAGATAAAAACCTACAAATGTTTTAAATAAATTTTATAAATATACATGTGACTTCCACCATTAAATTTTCAGATTAAGTTATATTATATAAAAGCTAAAACCAAAGACATGGCCATGAAATCCTGAAAAAAATTATCACTTGCCCCGAAAATAGTGTGCAGCAGTAAAGAAAGATTATTTTCCGAAATCACGGAAAAAATGTTTCTAAAATCTGACGTTTCTCAACAGCTCTTTAATTATAAGAAAAAAGACTTTTCGTACTTTAGCATATGCTACTGAATAATATGCTACTGAAACGAGTAAACAGATGAATCATTGTCAGAGATCACTGCTTTAGAATGAAGATGGGCAGCGGGTATAACATCATTGCGAAAATCCGCCCTTGAGATTTTAATTAACATTAATTCATTGATTTCTGTTTAATTAACATTTGACTCTTAGAGATAGTATCGAGTAGTTTTGGCGTTTTTCTTTTTATCTACTGACTGCACATAGAGAATGTGGCGAAGAGTTATATCTGCCCATACATCTATATATCTTCGACAGAATCGAGTAAATTAGAATGAAGCGTTATGTTAATAAGCATATCTTTTTCCTTCCTGTATTTAATGCTCTGGATTTTAAAGCATCCCGTATCAAATTTCAAAAGAATTAGTCTCTTTGTTTTGATATTTAACCTTTTGTAAACATATGAAAGCAATAAAATACTGTTTTCATATTTGAATTATGTGAGAAAAAACCTTTAATAATCATTCAGAAATTATATTTATGATTAAAATGACGTTGCGAAATATATTAGGTTGTTCGGAAAGTAATTTCGTTTTTTCCTGACAAAGGATTTAATTGCATTTTTCGCACCCAATTTCATACTTAAACCGCAAAATCATTTTATGTTTTAAGAGCTGATATAGCAAGGCTTGAGTGTGAAAAAGTGCAGCTGATTCTTCGCAGTAGTTTTTGGATGGTGCCCTTTTAAATATGGAGAGCAATAAACAGCATTTTCGTCATTTTTTTCTTTTTTGCTATAAAAGGTAAAAATGCTGTTCAAGCCAGAAATAAATTAGCCAATATATGTGGAGAAGATGTGTTAACAGTACATCAGTACCAGAACTGATTTGCAAAATTTTTCCTTCAAATGAGGAGGCCAAAAACCACCTCGATCAGTTTTTTTTTACAGCAAAGACCAAAACTTTTATGAGCGTGTAATCATGTTACTACCAAAAATATGGCAAAAGGTATTAGATCAGAATGGCAATTTTATAATTTAATAAATAATTTATTCATTAAACGAAAATTTCTTTTCATTTTGACACAAAAATACGAAATGACTTTCCGAACAACCCAATATTTATTTAAGAAATTATTTAGTTGCAATTCTTTATTTAGTCTTGGTTCAAGTACTGTAATTTGGCTGCCCAAATAGGAATAAACAGACTTGATCTATGATCGACTAAGGAACTTAAAGAGTGCAATATGAGAACGTTATAAACTAAATTAACTTTTATAGGAAGAATAAGTTTAAGAAACGTTTTGCAATTAGTGAATGTTTATAAATTTAAGGTGTACGTTCACACATGAAACTTCGAAAATCGTTAAAATATCGAGTCTCTTTTATCCCTTCAAAATGTTCTTTGATCCTTTAGCTTTCAAACTAAACCAAGATATTGTTAATATTCCGAATATTTCTGGAGTTATAAGGATTTTTTTGGAGGTACTTTCACTAAAAATTCCAGTGCCATTTTTTTAAAACTCATTTTATGAAGAATATTTTTCCACTCTATTGCTTCATTCCAACAATCAGAACTCAGCAAGAAATGAACCAAATACAATTATTTATATATCGAAATAATCTGTATGAAACAGTGGATGATGTTTTGTGCCTCCATCAAAGTTATGTTTATATAAATACATTTTTAATAGTTATTTAAAAGTTCCAATTACAGAAAAAAACTCGCTATTTCTATTCATCGTTGATGAAAAAAGGTTTAAAAACCCTATATCTATAACTTGATGGAGACAGACCAACATAAAAACTCCTATTAGGTATCATTTACATCTATAATGGTGTATCTGTATGAGTTAGAATTGAAGATATCATATTTCAAAAAATATGCTGATTAACTCATTAAATCTTAATTAAAAATTAGTGTAATAGTTTTTCTCACTGAAATGAGTTTAAACATACATTACGGATCTACTATGGAAAAACTGGATTTTTAGTGAAATTTAAAAACAGTTCTAGTGTGTACGTACATTTTAACTTAGAAAGTTCAGTAACTGGGAAAGATTTCATATCTGAATCACATAATTGCCCAACAACCAGGTCAAACATCGGTACTGTTTAGTCATCGTGAACTCTCGGGATGCCTTCTGGAATCTCATCTCCCAAATTTTTTTTTAAGGAAACTCATCCTCCTATTTTTACGAATCAGTTTTTGGAAATGGGCGCATCTAATCTGCATCGATGGTATCTGATCTAAAGGAAGAGAAGTCACCAGTAGTTCGCAGATTGGACTCCCCGAGTCCACTGTCCAAAGGGGATGCCTGCCGGCCGAAGTTCGAGAAGACGAAACTGTGCGTAGAAACAGATCCCGGGCCGTCACTATGACGGAAGCAAGACGGATTTCTTCAAATTTTGCTAAGTGACTAAAAGACACATTTGTCCCTTTAGATAGGAGATAAATTTGTGATAAGAGATCCTTATGAAAGTTTAAATCTTTTTTCGAGTTAATTAAGGTGTAAGCACACACTAGAACTTTACAAATCCGGTTTTTTCACAATAGGTCATTAATATATGTTTAAACTCATTTGAGTGGGAAAAGAAATCATATTACACTAATTAATTAATTAAATATTTAATAATCTAATAAGAGTTTTTTAAACATGATGTCTGAAATTCTAATTTGTACAGACATACCATTCTAGTCGGAAATGATGCCTCATATGAGTCTTCATACTGTCTGCTTCCTTCAAGTTATAAAAACATATAGTTCTTTATAACAATTTTTGCATCAACGATGAATAGAAAAGGAGAGATTTTGTGTGTCATTTTAATTTTTAAATAGCTATTAAAATTTCTTTATATATATATAACTTTGATGGAAGCACTAAACATTCAGTTTCATACAGATTATTTTGTTATATAAATATTTGTATTTGGTTTATTTTTGGTTCAGTTATGATTGTTTGAACGAAGCTACAGAGTGCAAAAATATTCTTCATAAAACGAGCTTTAAAAAAACCTAAACAAGAGTTTTTAGTGACAATACTCTATAAATATTCCGAATATTGGCAACATCTTGGTATCGTTTGAAAGTCAAAGGATCAGAGAACGTTTTGAAGCAATAAATAAATATTAGGTATTTTGAACGATGTTTGAGGTTTCAAATATGTACACAAGTTAATATACATTTAAGATTTGCTGACATTTCTTTCATATCTATCTCAACGAACACATGTCAGCTTTACGCATGAACGAATACATATATTTCAAGAAAAACAACCAGATAGAAAGCAATGTCATTAAACACTACAAGTAAAAAAAATGAATGTGAGATATTTATTCATGTAAATTTTTTTTGTTATTCAATAATATTTCAATATTCTACATTCATTCCGCGCATATTTCACACAAACACTGAATTTAGTTTGTACACTTTCCGTGAACAACCTTTTCAGATTTTTGCAGTGCTCGCGTTTGTTTTACAAAATCCAATTCCTATTTGTTATTATGTAATTTTTTGCATGAATAAAACTAATTTATTACAAATTTTATTGATATTACGATCACGTCAAATTAACGCCTATCCGTAGCGATAAGTATACCAGATAGAGAATTTCAATATTTCAAATATTTTGAAGAAAGCATACTTCAGTATATATTTACCTCGTTCAACGGCTAAAAATCAGGACAAGAGATAAAAATAAAAATTTGAACTGTTTTTGCAATTTTCCCTAAAAAATTCGGAATGCGTCTAAAAGACGTGTTTCTGTAAATGAGTTAATGTTGCTTGGATTTAAATTGTGTTTTGATTGCATAATGAATTAAATTTTATTGAATATTTTAACAAAACAACAACATTTGTGAAACGATTTATAATCCCCATCTATATTCATAATTCATATTATATATATATATACTAGCTGGTACCCGGCGCGTTGCTGCCGCAGAAAAAAAGAATCTTCCAAATATCGTTTCGAATTTGAAATAGTTATCGTGTTTGATTAAGAAAGATAGGAAGAGTGATATGTATTCTCTTGTGGCAATAAATACATTAATTGAAATTGAAGGATATATAAAGGAGAAGCATAAATAGTATTTATTCTATTTTTATTATTCTTTTCTACAAACAAATGTTCCTTTTTATGTATAAAATTCGTGCATTCTTTTAGAATTATAAAGCTTGGTTTTCTTTCAGAATAGTAATGAAAGAAACTAATTATTTTATCTCGTGATTCGTTTAATATTCGTTCAGAATTCTGAAAATGTGCTTAAAATATTTTCTTTTAAAATGGACCAGCGGGTGACCGAGCTCTGCTCGGAGAAAACAGGTATCGAAGCTAACTCGAAGATTTAAATTTTCAATTGTGATTTATCAAAACAATACATGCCATAAGAAAATTTGTGAAACCATTGGTGAAAAGATAACCGGTTAAAGTGCACCATTGTAAACTATGCTAAACAAAGTTAGAGTTTGGAAAGGGAACTATTCTATACAAAGGTAAAGATTGAAGTGTGTTGAAGTTCAATGTTTTTGACAAATTTATTTAGAAAAACCAAACATATATACATACATATTATAAACCTATAACAGCATAAACATAAAACTTTATTAGTTCGCCATATTGGCTATAGATGGCAGCACGTTACCGCTTGAAAGATTAAATAGCCATTATGGCGAACTAAAAAAGTTTGAAAATATCCTATCTGTAACTCCGAACTGCTCGACCGTAGCCCTTCAAAACCGGCGCCAATCGATTCCTCGTGGCCAAAAACCCCAGACCCCCAAGTTTACCGGAGTTTATTAATTCTGGGGCGATTTTCGACTTGGCAACCATTCCTCGTATTACAGTATTAGATTAGACATAGAAAATATATTTATACCACAAAATCTTTAATACAGTTGAAAAGTCAAATTTTGAAAACTGAGATGGAGTAAAATTATTTGTACTATCATATTTTCAAAAGGGGCAGCAAAAAACGCAAAAATTTTATGAATGTTTTATTAAAATTTCAAATCTATAGGATTGGTTCCTCTAAAACTTTTTCACATATTCTCTAATAAAACTATTACTTCAGAGAAAGACTTATATTGCATTGACGTACAATAGCTACGAAATATGAAAGTTTAGCTTTAATTTAATATCTTTACTGAATGTTTTTCTTTTCTTTGGTGAGTTATTTGGTGGCTAATCCATGGCAAATAGATCTGAAAATATTTTTTATGTTTTAAATTATTGTATTATACCTATAACCTTCGCGTAAGTGCAATCAATATTTTGTCGAAGATTTATCGGAATCGGATGAGCGGTACGGCAGCACTTAAGAGACATACAAAACGCATATTATGGATATAAGATGTTAAAACTATTTAAAAAAAATATCATACTAATGCCTTTTTCCGTTTAAATAATAGTAGGTCTTTTTAAATATACATTGTTAATCTTAATTTCGTGCCAAATGTTAACTGTATGTGACTTTTAAATAGAAATTTAACAAGCATCAAGTTGTAATATTATTCATCTTTTCCGTTTTTCTATTAAGAACCATAATTTTTTTACCTTTATTTCTTTAATAGATTAAATCTCCCAAATTTATTTCCGATGTAAAAGGTGAATTAAAAAAGTTTTTTTATCCGCATAGGTTTTAATATTTGCTCTAAAAGTTTTTATTTTTTGAAACCTATACAGATTTATATGGAAATTAATTTTTCATATCTCATCGTTACTTCAAGATCATCATCGGATTTATGAAAACTGATTTTATGGAAATGGCTTTTCAATTATTAGTTTTTTGTCATTTTTCAATTATCTGTAGCAAAGTTCAACTTATCTACTTGATTTGCGATACTTTGCTGCCTTTTAATAAATTCGAAACGGGAAACGGACAATTAACATTTTTGATACAAAAACTGCATTAAGATGTGCGTACACATTAAAAGATTTTTTTAAAATTTAACCTTAAAAATTTGGTTTTGTCACAGTAAGTCATTAATATATGTTTAAACTCATTTCAGTGAGAAAAAAGCCATATTACACTAATTATTAATATTTAACGAGTTAATTACTCTATATTTTGAAACATTATATCTTAAATTCTAATTTGTGTAGTCACACCATTCTAGTTGGAAATGATGCCTAATATTGGTAGTCATGTTGTCTACCTTCAATTTTAACTACATATTATAAATTACATAGATTTTTTTTTCATCACCCTTAATAGAAAAAGCGGGCTTTTTTCTGGCATTTTAACTTTTAAATAGCTATGAAAAATTTATATCCATAAACACAACTTTGATGGAGGCACCTAACATCCGCTGTTTCATAAGGTTATTTTGAAATATAAATAACTGTATTTGGTTCATTTCATGTTGAGTTATGATTGAATGAAGCGCCATGGTGGAAAAATATCATTCTTCCTAAAATGAGTTTTAAAAAAAACCCGAAACAAAGTGTTTTTACTGAAAGTACCTCCAGGAAATTCCTTATATTTCGAGGAATATTCCGGATATTGACAACATCTTGGTATTGTTTGAAAGGTAAATGATCAGAAAACAGTTTTAAGCAATAAAAAAATATTCGATATTTTGAACGAGTTTCTAAATTTCCCGTGTGTACCTTAAATCTTATTTAATGCTGTGAACGCACAAGTTATAAGTATTATTTACAGTGTTACATGCACCGAATTTGTGACAGATGTAATATATGCATTGCGTTTCAATCATACATTCACACGCTATATTTTCCCTTATATGGTTATCCGAGCTTTGCCTCCAAATATTTTTTTTCTGTCCCAATAGGGTTGTCATTTCCCAATCTTTCGGTACGAGTTTCTCTTTTGATACTAATCACCCTCACACGAACCTATTTTGTTATATGAAAGAAGTAAATAAGATCTCGGAGCACGTGTGTTATCGTGGATGATTTTTTTTGTCCTGAACTTTGCTTGATATCGGGCGTTTAAAAGGGTATCATCGACAGCTATAGATATAAATTTTTGTCTCCCGTTGTCGCTAAGCGCTCCGAATTCTCACGTTTCAAGTGTGAACTGTTTATATAAAAATTGCTCTACCATTCCCGGAAATAGTAGCCGAAGAATAAGCAGTTCGGAAGGTGAGGATTTTTAGATTTTTTTTTTCTTTTCTTTTTGCAAGATTCATCTTATGCTAAAATATTTTGAAGCCGCATTAAATAATATATTTTTTTAAATTGTAAAATACTTTAAAAAGATTTTTGTAAAATATTTGAACAATTTTTTTCTTTAAGATACTTAAGGTGTACGTACGCACTTGAAACTTGCAAGGTCGTTCAGAATATCTAATATTTTTTATTGTTTCAAAGTGTTCTCTGATCCTTTAGCTTTCAAATGATGCTAAGGTCAAGTTATAAGGATTTTTCTTGATGTACCAAATACTCAAGTTTCGTTTTTTTATGAACTCATTTCATGAAATATTATATTTTTCATTCTGTTACTTCATTCAAACAATCATACCTCGACAAGAAATGAGCCAAATACAATTATTTATACATCAAAATAATCTGTATGAAACAGTGTATGTTTATTATCTACATCATTGATATTGATAGAAATAAATTTTAATAGCTATTTAAATTTAAAATGACAGAAAAAATCTCACTTTTTTTTTTCATCGTTGATGAAAAAATGGTTTATATATATAACTTGATAGAGACTCATATTAGGCATCATTTCCAATTACAATGGTGTGCCTGTACGAATTAGAATTTAAGATATCTTGTTACAGCTAAAATGCTAATGAGCCGACGAAGTATTAATTAATTAGTTAATAATTAGTGCAATTTGGCGTTTTCACTCTGAAATGAGTTTAAACATACATTTATGATCTACTGTGAAAAAATGGATTTTCAAAGCTAAATTAACCTTAAGCAATTTGAGAAATATCTAGTGTAAAAGATTAGATAAAACTTTTTCCTTTTTTTCAAATGAGATTATTTTATAAGAAAAAAGAAGCACGTTTTGACGTTTGCAAAATAAATATTTTCCCTTTTTTGCTGGAACTTTTTGAAAAGTTTAAACGCAATTTTGAAAAATTTAATGTTAAAGTATCAATTTTTCATTTTTTTCTTTCGTGTCAATAGCTTATGGGACGTTTTGTAATGATAAATAAGTTGAATAGAGACCAGCTCGCAACTGCTTGCAAATAATGACTGGTATGTCAATGCCGCCATGTTGATGTCAAAGAAGTACTAATGCATTGCTTACTTTTCAAGAAACTTCTCGTTTTCAGGTTTTTCGGTTAATTCGATGTATGTCCAATAGAAGCAAATATTTAACACATTAAGAACCGCAAAGAAATATGTAAGATATACGCTTGGAACCGCACGTTTTTGGACAAATTTGTACTTCTAAAATCATTATAGCGTTGTTATTTATGAAGTAATAATAGACGGGACACGCAACACGAGAAAATTCGTATGCGGTCCTTAATGTTTTGAAAACAGACTGCTGTTGCAAATCAAGCCGAACACCATTGCACAAGGGAATATGCTTTACCACATCTCACGCTCTAAAGCACGTCTTCGCATCGGTCATACTCGTTTTACTCATAAACACCTATTATTCGGTGAGAGAGCACTTAGATGCCCTTCATGTAATGTTGATTTTACTGTTGCACATATTATGGCAGAGTGCCCAAAATTTAATTCTCATCGCTTAACATCTTTTAAATCAACTTCACTTGCGAGAATGAGTGGGAGAACTTTCCCATCAGTATATTTTTAACTTTTTAAAAGCTATTGGATTTTATCATTTTATAAGGCCGTTTTTCAACAATGGTCTTGTTTTGCCTGACTGATCTCTCGTTTTGATTGCTTCTGTTTTACTGACTTGATTTTTTAATATACCCTAAATATTTTAACTTCTCACTTGGTGCCCTTTCAAACCATAGGATTGGCGCAGTGTAGCCTACTTTTGGCTCTTGCGCCATTAAAATTAAATTAATCAGCCAACCAACCGTGCTCTAAAGCATCATTCAAGTCTGTAATATAAATAATAGTTAAAATGTAAAAACTCATATACAATAAATACATGTATAAAATACAGAACAGTATTTCAGAATACTTTATGTAAATATAATACCAAATGCAAATTAGAAATGCATACTACTGCTTACTAAGCATGCTTCTAGAGGGTTAAAAATGTATTGAGGTCCTGGGAGCGTGCAGTGCGCTGTGTGCAATGTGTTGAAATTCAATTTTTAATATGAAGAATTAATAAATATGAATATGAATATGATTCATGTTTTTTTAACTGTATTTTACGATTTAGAGCTTAGATAATTCGTTATAAACTATTATAACTTTAAGCTATTCAATGTAAAGATATTCGTTTCGAATAAATGGCAATTCATCTCATTGCTGAAACATATGAGGCTGTTTGCGAATATTGTAAACAAGTATTGCAGCAATAACACAACAGTGAGAATATATACAAAAAGTTCTGCGTTCCATGGCTAAAATGATAAAGGTTTCTCAAAAATTTTAAACTCATCGTTTTAAATTCATCTGTAAAACCTTCATTGTTCAGAGTGTTCACTAAATACCCCGTTTGAATTTATCATTTTTAAAGTCAATAAACAAATCATGAAATTTTCGTGGAAATCTGACGCAAAGAACTGTCAAAACAATCTTCTTTTATGCATTAATATCGAAACTCACGTTGGGATAAATGTGAACTAAATCTTCTTTTCATTTCGAGGACGCATGCATTTTTAAGTTGATGTCGAATCGAAAAAATAACCAAATTGTCTGCAGTCAGATTATAGATGATACAATTGCATTATTTCAGTGAAATGCTATTTCAAAAAAAGAAAAAATGATTGAAAATGTTAAAGAATGCTTTTGATAACAACAAATGCTCCTGAACTATTATATAATTACTCATTTCCAGCAATTAGTTCATACTCTCCCTATATTATATAT
>JAPMOQ010006025.1:104801-136472 GCA_026543055.1 Argiope trifasciata
CAATTCTTAATTGTTAATAAAAGGCCTTTTATTCATCCATTCAAGATCAAATGCATTTTTAAACTTGTAGTGGATGATACTCGATGTTAATACAGTTTTCGTTTTCAAATATTAATTTGTTAATTAAATTTTTCCAGTCATTTCTATTTTATCGCCAAAGTCGACAAGTTTATCGCCAAGATCTGGAATGACTGATGCGACACCCGATCATAAATAGCATAAAATCTATATAAATAATATGAGAAAATAATTGAGATTGAATTAAATTTTTAAAATATATTACTCGTTTTTTTATTAATATTTTAAGGTTTCTTACAGTTCTCAGACTCCCTACATTTTTGAGCTTTTCACCAACTAAATTTCGTTTGGGATCCCATGTTGTATAGTGATTTTTAATTTTCTTGATGTGTACTATCCCCCCTCTAAATTTGACGGTCCAATTCAGCAGCACCCTGTATTTATACTTTTTGTTTATCCACTCGAGTTGAAATACATTTTTTAAGCCTGTGGTGGATGACATTTGATGTGAATAGCTTTTTTCAAATATTAATTCATTCATTAAAATTTTGCAGTCGCCAGAGTTGCCAAATTCATCTTCAAATCACCAACTCTGTTATTATTGATACTACACCTGATCATAAATAATATTAGATGTAAATAAATAACACAAGAAAGTAAGTAGGAATGGAATTAAATTTTTTAATATATGTTACTTATTATTTTTTATTCTATTCGTCAGTTTTAGCGAAATTCATTACGTGTATTAATGAAAGACGTTTGCATTGTACTGGAATTTTTAATCGCCGAAGTACTGAAATAAGTTAGCTTCCGACCAAAAATGTCTATAAAGATGATCAAAATCTGACTGAAAATGTATGCTGAAAGTGAAACAACTGCCTTTTAAAGCATTGTTTATCTGTTTATTAGCGTTCACTTCTAAGGATACAAAATATGTATAAGAAATTTCGAAAATGCGAGAAATCACTGAAAACAAATCAGGAAAAGGAAAAAGAATAGAAGTTTATAGTTACTCCGAAAAAAAATGGAATTTTAAAAAGATAGATAATCTATACTTATAATAAAGCTCAATGTGTGTGTGTGTGTGTGTGTGTGTGTGTGTGTGTGTGTGTGTGTGTTGGCGCTCTACAGGCCAGACCGTTGGACCCACAGCTACCAAATTTGGTACATGTATACCTTGGAGGTCGGGAATGTGCACCTCGGAGCCCTTTTTTCGAATTTTTAATTAGAATTTGAATTAATTAAAATTTAAGCGAAATTTCGACGTTTTTTCGCTATAACTTCCGAAAATATGATCACACAAACATGATTTTTACATCAATTTAAAGATTAAAAAATTAGCTTTCTAATGGTATTAGTATTGTAATGTATAATTTGAACCTCTATTTTTAACGAATTTTTAAAGAAATATTTTGACCATGTTTTTTTTTTTTGAGCACGTGACTGGATAAAATAAAAGAAAACAATGACGGAAGTTCAAATAATAAAAAAAATATGATAATCGTAAATCAAGTCTAAAGAAATGATACTTTTTGCACGTGACTGGATAAAATAAAAGAAATATAAAATGTGATATTTTCTAAAAAAAATAAATGCAACGCAAAAGTTTCTATAATCGTTTGCAATATCTATATCATTTATTTAACAAATCTTTCTTTATTTATGGTAAACCTGATTGAATTTAGACAGGATATGCATTGAAATCCCGACTTAATGGCATATTTCTATAATCGTTTGCAATATCTGTTTCATTAATTCAATAATTTTTTTCCATTATAAAATGTGATAGTTTCTAAAAAAATAAATGCAAAGCCAAGGTTTCTATAATCCTTTGCAACATCTAAATCATTTATTCAATATTTTTTTTTCCTTTTTCTTTTCTTTAAAAAAAACATTTAATATTTTGGCAGCATCACGGAAAAAAATATTTTTAATTTCAGGCCAATCAATGCCCGGAATTACTTCAAGGCTAATGAATATGCGACTTAATTTGAAAATTTAGAACGCATTACTCATGGCGAACCAGCTGGTCGCCAAAGGCGGCTAGTTATTTATAAGTAACACATCATATTGAATATTGGTTCTTTAAAAATGGTAAATTTGTTAAAATACCGATATCTACAAAAAAAGAATCAGTTAATTAAGCAAGGCTTATTTGCATTGTGATTTTTTTCTTCTAAAACACCGAGAATCTTTGCTTTAATGTCAGAGTGAGGCGCTTGACAAGTGAAGTGCGTTTTACGTTTATTCAAATCAGTCCAAATCTTTATTTTAGCACATTCAATGTGTAATATTTTAATTAATGAAATGTTATTCGTATTATTATGGGGTTTTTTTTCATAATTCACTTTTCAACTATTTGCATTGCATTTTACAGATGTGTGCATCATCGCTTGGTTATAAAAATGTCGATTTGCAGCACTTTCAAAAATAAATTCTGGAGATAATTGATTAAAGAAATAATAAAAGGGTCGTTTGAATATAAATGATTTCTTGTTGATTAATTTCTAAATTGTAATTATTGATTGATTGTTTATAAGAACAAAAGGGGTTATTTATTATATGCAAAAAATATTTTTAAAAACAATGCAAATAGTTATTATGATACCATGTAAATGCATACTAGTGACGAAACGATCGCATTTTTTAAAACGGGATTCTACTTGGAAATTCAAATCTGAGCGTAGAGGCTAAAAATATCCCTTCCCTTTTCTAAAAAAGCATTTTTTTTTCATGTTTATTATTTCATTCATTGCTTAATATCTTGAACTTAAACATCTTTTAATCCTTTGATAAAAGACGGCTTCTTATCCTTCCAGAATCGTACGTCATAAGAAGTCAGCAACTTTCTCACAAGACTGTCAATTGCGCGCCATGTTTGGACACATGAAATAAATGTTAGCATTCTGGTCAAGCAAACGCATGCGCTTCTAATGTTTCTCCATGATCTTGTGTACTGCGATTAATCCTTTGTCATACAATGACTAGTCTAGCTATAACATCGAATTTTAGAATTTTAATGTGACATTGAGTGTAAATAATAAATAATTTTATGTAATTTAAAAAACAAAAAATTACTTAAAAACATCATAGTATCTCATATGTCTTTATAGTATTATAGGAATTAAGATGATAACTTATGTTTCAAATAGGATGTGCCATCAAATTAGGAAGTTAAGTAAAGGTTCGGCCAATACTTAAACGCATCCAAATGAATTAGTAAAAAAACTTAGGAGGCTTTTAATGAAAGAAGTTTACTTTAAGGGACGTTGTCCATATTCGGAATATTTCTCGAGAAATTTTTTGGAGGTATTTTCTCTAAAAATTCTAGTTCTGCTGTTCTTTTAAACTCATTTTAAGAATAATATTTTTTCCACTATGTTGCTCCGTTCAAACAATCATAACTAAATAAGAAATGAACCAAATACAATGATTTATATATCAAAATAATCTGTATGAAACAGCGGGTGTTTGGTGCCTCCATCAAAGTTATGTTTATGCAAATAAATTTTTAAGGTTATTTAAATAAAATGACAAAAAATGTCTTCCTATTCAACATTGATGAAGAAATTATTTAAAACAACTATATATTTTTATCACTTGATGGAGGCAGACAACAAGAAGACTCATATGAGGCATCATTTCCAACTAGAATGGTAGAGTCTGTACAAATCAGAATTAAACGTATCGTTTTTCAAAAAATATCCTGATTAACTCATTAAATATTAATTCATCAATTAATTATTAATGTAATATGGGTTTTTTTCTTTAAATATATATTAATGACCAACTGTTAAAAAAATCCATTTTTGAAGCTAAAATTTTAAAAAAATCTTCTAGTGTGTACGCACACCATAAATTTACTGACACTCTATTTTGAAGTAAGGAGTTGCAGTAGCAAATTCTTGGCTTTGAAACTTTGAAAGTTCGAAACCCGATTACACTAGGGATAAAACCGAATCATATGATAATTCCATTGTGGTCCCCCCCCCCCCCCCATTCAGAATAGTTTTAGAATTGCTACAATACGAGGTAATAATATAAATTAACAAAGTTGAAGTAAAATATGAGTTATTTTCGAACATAACTCATAATTTTGAACCCATGTTCAAGAGATGAAGACAATATTTGAGTTGGCAATGCTCCTTTCTAAAATCGCAGCAACAAAGTAATTTTGACAAATAGAACATTTATTTAAAAAACATCTAAAACTTCTTGCATTGACGGTATAGTAATCGATTCTTAATTATTTCTCATAATTTAACGATTCGTTTTACAGTAAATTGCTTTAAAATTATCTCAGTAAGTAATTTCTGTTGCAGCTAAATAACGATTAAGTATAGTTGAGTAAAGAAAGCTGAATTTTTGTTAAGATTGATCGTTATAATTATAAATATTTAAATCAAAATTCCAAATAGATATTCTAAAAATAAGTTCAATAACTTGAAAAAGAAAAAAAAACAGATTTTAACAGAATTACTCCTTTAATTATATTTAAATTTGTAATTGTAGCACCCATGCTTCATATGGACTTCGAATTATTGCCTTTCAAAATCGTAACCTGAAATTAAAGGACTTAAAGACACTATAATTCTAAAGGATGTTGCACATAATTTAGTAGGTGTTGTTTTGATTAGTTGACCAGACTCAAAATTAAGAGTTCCTTCTTCAAATAGCTCTAATGTTGCTTAAAAATGGGACGTCAATATAATTGAATTAAACTAAATAACGCATAATTCTCAACGCACATGTGGTGATTGAATTAGTGAATGTGAATTAGTGAATATAGCGATGTTTTGGTTCTTAGCAGCGTAATAAAGCCACTGGACAAAAGTGATCACCCATGTGGAGATCGTATTGCTAAGGATTGAGCCCACTATCAACACATTGGATTAGTTGTCACACTGATGACTTTGACGACGGAACCTTCATGCTGCTGTTGTGGCGCCATCTACCGGCAACAAAAAGTCGTCAGACTTGACGTAACAACTCACGCAGGCACGCTCGTCATAACGCTTGGCGTTATAATATTTTATAATATTCGAAAATATTGTGGTGGTGTCTTAATAAGCCAGTAACAGCCAATGGATAGTGGCGATCACTTTTGTCAAGTGGTTATGTTACGCGACTCTAACGTCACTGGTTCTATTTCAAGTATTCAATGTATTCTTAATTAAATTCATTACATTTCATATTCATGAAGCGTCAAGTAATTAGATTATGGAAAAAGCAAAATAGTTAAAGGGCCTTGATAGAGTTGCCATGGTGCCATAGGCGATGAAATTTTTTTCCTTGCTTTGAACTAATCATTTTTATAAAAAGAATCTGAAAGAAAATGTACAGTTAAAGAATTCTTACCGATATTTATACGAGTCAATTATTATATGATATAATAGAAATACATTAAAAGTATTTCAACGAATATAGACGTAAGCAAGAAAAGAAAGAATATTCTTTTTATTATCTTTACAAAATACAAGCTTAATTGATTGATTATTCTGATTTAATTGAATCGGATGATGAAAAACATTGAATATGCTTTTAGGGAAAATATTCTAATACGTTTACGAATTTAGTCTGAAAGTTTTGATAATTTTGCATACATGTACAAAGGTAAATTTTATTACAAAAATAGTCAGGATTTTAAGAGGGTTTTATAAATAATTATGCATCAAAAATATGTCAAATTTATCAAAATCATTTTTTTGATAATTGCAAGACCTTTCTTTTGACTTTAACAATCAATTTTAGGAATATCTTCTGTTTGTATATTTCTTATATAGCAAATAAAATAAGCAATATTAATGTGTAATTATAATATACCTCGTTTTTTTCTTTTGAGGGTATGATATTGATTTGAAAAATAATTAAAATATTAATATGATTTACAATATTAATGGAATTGGTAAATTGATTTTTAAAATGTCATACGCTTAGTATTCTTTTGCAATCATTATTTTTTTTTCTGAACTATATATCTAAGTTATTTAAAATGTCTTGTTTGTTAAATATAAATATCGCATTTCATAGGTTCCGAATTCGATGTTTTATAAAACAGCTCCTTTCACAGGAATAATTTTTATAGATATTCTTTATTGAATACAAATGATGCTATGTTTATACTTAATGATATGAATATATGTTTATACTTATTTTGTATTTATACTATGTTTATACAAATGATATGTGTATTGAAATCTTCATACCTGGATATAATTCATTAGTTATTACTAAAATATTTAATTTGAAAATTAATTGCATTCTTTTAAATGCAGTGTTTGAGCCTGACGTTGTGCAGCATAATTAATCAGTGCATTTAATCTCAAATTGTGATTATGTGATATCTATTGGGTTGGTGCGTAATTATCAGGCGTCTTTTTAATGTTCTATATTTTAATAAAATTTTACAATATTTTACAAATTTATGAATGAAAATATTCTTTTGGGTTACACAAATGCGTGTCGATAACTATAATCATATTCTTCCCATTACGCTGTACCATTTTTAGAAAGGATAGAAACCAATGCAGTCACATTTAATGATCTCAAAGAACTTTTCTGTAGGGCACACTCAGCGAAAGTCGATGCAGGGAATGGTTTGCCCATTTCAAATTTGGCTACACTAGATTGGAAAAGCTTTCTACTTTATATTATAAAAATACATGTCAATAATCATAATGCTGGGAAAGGACTTCTACAGGAACTGCTGCAATATGCTCGATAAATATTCTCTCAAAGTCATTTTTGTAGTGGTTTCTGTAATCTTCGGAGCTTAATACCAAATATTAAACAGTATTCGGTATCATGAATTCCCAAGTTCAAAAATAATCTTGTCTTTGGAAAAGTGAAGCGTTCTCGATCTTGAGAATTTGAAAAGCTTTGCGCTTTGAGAACAAACAGGACTCAAAATTTTATTAATTAATCATGTCGTACATTCATGCTGACAAGAACCGTAAGTAATATTCGATAAGTAAAACTAAGTCTTGTGTGTTCCAATTTGGACACAAAAATTCTTTCCTTATTATTCCGTTTTTAATACTTTTGAAATAGGCCATGCACTATATGGCTACAAACGAATTTTAAGATAGAATAAATTTCCTACTTAGCTTATAATACAATGGAGGGCGCGGTGGCCTGGTGGTAAGGTCTCGGCTTCGGCACGGGAGGGTGGCAAGTTCGAGGTCCGATTCCACCGAAAAACCGCCTTGTCTAGTTGACGTTAAATCCATCGGGGCCAAACGTCCTTTCGCTGATGTGGTTTGGAAATTTGGATAGCGGTTTCCATCTCAAGTGTCATACTCGTTATCTGACAGCGGTTTAAAATCCCGAGGTCCGTCCCAAAATAGCCCTAGTGTTGCTTCAAAACTGAACATTAATATAATTAACTAACTATAATTCAATGAATAAAAAAAGGTATAAATTGATAAACGCGTTATTTTATTTATTCTATAACTTGATACTTTTAGTATTGCCTCAACTGGTGTCATAAAAATTAGTGCAAATTGATAAAAAAATAATGTATATCCACATGAATATTATGTAACGAATTTTATTATTATCTACGTTTTAATAAATTATTTATTATATAATTAACTTTATTTACCGCTTCACTGGAGTATGGAGGCTTCTATTTATTCTTTTCCAATATTTAGAACGTGGTTTTTCGAAAAGTTGAAAATCTTTGAAGAAACTTCTTAGTAATATGATTTTTTCAAAAATAGAGTCAATGAGATTAATCTATTGTGAAAGTCGCCACTCCACTAAAAATAGCAACTTTTATCGACTCCTTTTATTAAAAAAAATTGACATTTGACCATTAATGGCAGAAAAAACAGAGAGCCTGGGAATTACGAAAGAAAATCCAAATGTAATCGATTGCGTGCGATATGCGCTATCTTTCTCTCACGTTAAGCCCGTCTATATGAGATACTTCTGATCATTTTACCGGTCTTTAAGAATGCTGGTTTCGGCCCATGCGGACGCAAAAAGTACTCCATCCTCAAATTGAAACCCTATTGTTTTTTTCCAACGGTTTTCACCTAAAATATCCCCACCAAAAGTAAGAAATGCATTGCATATGCATTAATATTTCTTTTTGAGCTTTTTTGCATTCATAAAATGTTTATGTTTGATGTCAGCGTTATAAAAATTTAAGCAAATTAATTTGTAATTTTTAGTTTTTTATATCATTTGTAAAAATTTTTTTTAAGTTATTTAATAATTTTTGTAAATATTTATGTATACCGTTTCCGTTCATGTGAATTATTTTAATCAATGTGTATATTGCCTTCCATTTGTTGTAAAGAATTGCTTTGACCACCTCATAAATCCAGGCCATTTAAAAAATAACTAAGATTATTTTTATAATTTTAAAAATTATTTTTATGATCCAAAATAACTAAGATTATTTTTATGATTTTAAAAATTATTTCAATCAAAAATAACGAAGATTAATTATTCCGATAAAAAAAATTGATTATTTTTAACCCATTAACTGCTTTGTCCGAGTGCTATACATGCATCGATTTATCGAATTAACGTAACCATTCCTAACGATTATAATTCAATATTGCAATCACTTCGATTGCATAGATAAGTGAAGTATTCAATGGATTTCCATTTGAATCAAAATAAGAATATATTTTCAAAATAGAATATGTCATCTTATTAGGAAAGAAAATAGAACAATTAAAGGATTAACTAAAGAATAATTAAAGGATTAACTAACTAATTAAAAGTTTGCATATAACTCACCAGTTGTCCTCTATTTGAAAGAAGTATACAATGGAGTCCAGCATTTTTTTTCTCGATATATTAGATATCATAATTATAATTTTCCTTCAAAAATTGATAAAACTGTTTACGCTTTCAAGAAACAAACACGTATAAGATTTTCGAATTGCACTTCTTAAGGAGGAGGTGTGAGTCAACAAGTTCACTGCACTTTCGCTGATGCAGTTACTATTCTTTTTTCTTGATAAGAAGATAATTTTTTTGTTTATTATTTAGATAAGTAAGCATTGATAAAATTCCTTTTGTTTTATTCTTACAATCAAAGGGCTCACTTAGTTCAAATGCATCACTTTCAATGTAATTAATTCTATTGTTATTGTATTTAAAGTTAAAAACATTAATTTCATGTCAACAACGAAAAATCTTAACGATTCCCTTTAAAATAAATTTAAATTCATAATGTTCTATTTCACATCGACTTGATAATCTGTTGATTAAACAAATATGGTTAACCACATACGAATTTACTTAACTTCCTAATTAAATGACGAATTAAATAGCTTCCTAATTGGAATATTTACTATTATTTTAATTCCTTTAATAATAATAATATGTTTCAAGTGACTTTATTCATGTTAAATTATTTAATACTTTTCACTTAATTGCAGCTTAAAAATTAAAAATTCAATCATTCGATGCGCGTCTCAGACACGTCATTGTAGGCCAAATGGTTAATATACTGTTGTGATATATTTAATATTTTCTGTTAAATACAAAATTAGTTGCAGGATTTGGGCAGTTTTTTATACTATTACTGATGTTTTTTATTTGAATTTATTTTCAAACTTATGCTTTTCATTCTTTTGATATTCAATGGATTATTTAAAAAAAAAAAAAAGAATTTGGGACAGGTCTTTTGTTTATTTTTTTGTCAATAACTGGACAAGTTTTAATTAAATCTGTCAAATCCAAATGCTGTGTGTCGTCTCTAGTTAGTTCAAAAGTGTTATTTCACTTACTTTGTTGAAAAAGTAGATATTAGTCTATAAAAATGCAGATTTCTTTTTCAAATTTTGATTTTAAAATCTATTTATCTGTTTAAAGAATCCAGAAAATAATAATTCAAATTGACAGCCGTATAGAAAACTAGAAGGGACAGCTGTACTAGTGAATGACGTACGACTTATTTGTGTCTACGACTGCGAAAATTCCCAAACATTTAAAACCTTCCGTTTCATGTTCAATTTCATTCCGAAGAATGTATAAATTTAAATTTTTGTCAAAATTATTGGATACTTTTAAATACATTCTGAAAACATTTTGGATATCATTTTACTTATTTTCATACATCGTTTTTTTTTTTTTGTTTCCCATATATTGTCAGCACTAATTGTCATATTTACTCATTTGGTTGATAAAAAAATCCAAATCAAAAATTGATGATATAAAAGTCAATTGGGCTGTCACATCTTTGGACTTTCATTGTACTCAAGTGAAGTTACCGTTGTTCATTGCAATTTATACTTTTGTTTTAGTTCATAGTTGTTATTAAAGATTCAAAACTCATACCAAAAGCCTGTATTTAGCTTTTCTTGGCACGCTTGTTTCACGATTTGAGTTGCACCTTGCTTTATTTGTTAAGTTTCTTTAATGATTGTTTCTCTTAAATATTTGGGGATGTTGTCATACATGCATTAAGGTTGCCTAAACTAGGAACTTTCAAGGCCTCTCTATTAGTCCAAAACGCAAAAAAAAAATATTATTACGATATTCGCATAACGCTCTGAATCTGAACATCATCGAGGAGATATCTTGCGCCTATTGAGTTTACCTAATTATCCATCTGTCATAAAACTAGGTGAGGAAATTTCTATGCCAACTTTAGTTGGATAAAGAAGCAATATAATGCTCTTCTTATATACAAATTGCTTTGGACAAGTGTTCTCAGGGGTTCCATTTCTGAGAAACAGCAGAATTTGAGTTTAGAAATTAAAAGAAATTGAATGTTATTTAGCGAATATGGGCATGAAAGTTTAAATATTTGTAGTTTATATTTTTTTATATAATATTTGCCTCGAAACATTAACTGTTTATGAAATTATGAAAACTTATTTGCTATTTAGATCTTAAATAGAATAATTTTTCTTTCCAATTTAAGTCGATTAAAAATATTTTGAAACGTCTTATCTATTTACTTTCGATAACACAAATCATCGAATGACTATTTTCAATTGGTGCCAGAACTCATATCAATATTATACGTGAAAATGTTTTGGGATGAAAAATATTCTGATTTGGGAAAGATTTTGAAATGAACTTGAATATGAATTGACTTTTACAAATCTAAGTACGTATTCGAGTTCATTATGGTTTTCAAACTTTTACTCGTGACCAATGAGATTCAGGTTAAAAATGACAATCTTAATTATCCTAATTGGTAATTTAAGTTTTTAAATGTATATTAAAATTCAGTTAGATTGATACCACTGTGATTCAAATCTTAATGGATTTTTAAGTTGTCTAAAAATTAAATTAAGACCAGAATAATTTTAAAACAACTCAAATAACTTAAATTAAAAATAACTTAATCTGTATTTGAATTTGTAATTAAAGTGTATCCCAAAATCATTTCATTACCGAAATTTTAAATATGTTATTAAGTACCTAACGTTCTATGAATAGGTTTATAATGCGTAATAATAATATATATAACATTATGAGTAAACATAAATTTCAATGAATTTTTACTGACATGAAAAGATTACGGGCAAATATTTCCTTACCTTTCAGAGGTGAATTAAACGAAGTAGAATGATTCGTCAATATTCAAATTATCTTCTATCTGCATCACATCCTGACGTTGCAACCTCCTTATACAGAAACTGCTGTAGTGCTCTGAAAAGATTAATAAACATTTTGGCAACATTCGGAAAGGCCATACTATTGACCTGCGACACGCCACAGATAAACCATGTAAAAACTGAATGACCGGCCGCCTCAACAGCAACACTGGCGGGAAATGTGGTTGAGCTCCAATGGCCATCACCGGCCATGGTGCAATCCTCCAAGTAGGGCTGTACTATGGCCAGTGATGGCCATGGATGACGTTCCTTCATCGATGGGAGGGTCAGACCTCCACCTATAATTGTACTCACCGGATTGACCAGATCCAACCACCATACCAGAAGCATATCATCCTAAATTAGGAGCTGCCCTGGGGGGGGAAACATTCGGAGAAAAATACTTTCGAAGAAACCAATGTTTTAATTTATTAAGTAATTTGTATCCTATTTCCAGCATGATATTGAAAATATACAAATCTATAGTTACTAAAATGAAAATAATATTTTTTCTCTTGCTTGTTTCTTTTATGGAAGAAGTAAGTTCTACGATTCCATAACCTACAAATTACTTATATTTCAATTCTTCTAACCCAAGTTAATATTAACTCTTTGCGTTCCTATGTAAAGTGTGACTCGACATCGCTTTTCGATCTGGCGCTTCCTATGCCGAGTGTTCGAAGACTAAAACATATTCGGGTGAAACTTGATACAGAATGCGGCAGAACACAAAGCGATGTCAACGAATATGTTTACCAAATGAATAAAAAATGCCCGTCTCTTCTTAAAAACTAAATTGCTTGGCCGCCATAAACTTAGAGCATATTTTGCATACATCACAGAATCCCCTTTTGCTAAAAGTGGCAGGCATTTCTATTTTTGATTACGGCATTTAACCTGGACGCGTTTCCTTACAAATATTTTAAGAGAGCTTCAGACTTATTTGAATTTAAGGTTAAGCTAGATGCTTGAGATTGATTTCAATATTAACCAATAAAAGAATGTTTACATAGTATTTATAAGAGGGCGATCGGAGAATTTTAAGTTCATTCACAAATAAACATGACCCAAATTACGTATGTTGCATATGTATAACGTAGAAATAACACTGTTTCTGAGGAAGTAATATGAAATGTTTAAAGAAGTGCTTATATAAAAATGTAAAATATTTATTTCGATGTCAGTCACTGTTATGACTTGTTGCTTTGAATCTATAAAGACTTGTTTACAACATAATATTCACACACGAGCAGTTTCACACAACTTCTGCGAATTCAACAACAGGACAGAAATATTTTTCAAGAAAATGATTTTTTTCTACGTTCCAAATTCAGACCAAAGGTTCAGAGTGTTTATCTTATCGATGTAAATTATCAAAACTGTTAGAAAAAATCTGTGTATTAGGCAGAATATACTAGCAATGTCTTTAAAGATTAGAAACACTTTTTTTAGCACTTCATCATAATGTCCAGTATTTGCAAGTTATTATGATAAAAGTGGAATGCTATACACGTGCGAAAAGAAATTTTATTTGTGGATTACTGTCTTGTATGGAGTGAACAAAGGGTTACACTGTACGATTTAAAGATAATTCAGGATAAATTTTTTTCTTTGTATTCCTTTTGGCTGTTGTTTCAAAATCTCTGTTCTAATTGGTTTAAAAGAGAAAAGCTCTCTTATGATTGGTTCTTGGAAACTATGGAAAGTATACGGAAGTGAACATCGTATAAAAATTAAATCTAAGAGCAAATGATAGATGCCATTGAACTCTAAAAAGGTTTAATTTTCACTTCAAGGTTTACAGTTAGCAATTGGTCTTCCTCCTGTGGTGAGTAGGCATTTGTACGTACTTACAATAACTTAATTCTTACAACTTTCGAGCTGAATAAACATTATTTTTGCTTGCAAGTTTTGCATGAATTGCTGTTAAAAGTTTTCTGCAAAGATCTTTGATCAGCAAACATTTTGACTGCCCGTGTGCATTCAAAATTATCTTAAATGCGTGTTTTTTTGGCAGTCTTTATTATCATTATAATTTACAAATCATATCAAATATTTGAGTTTAAAAGGAATGTAATGTTTTGGTTATAAAAGTAGAAATAATCATATATTTGTGAAAGCTCTTCGAGGATTGTGATAAAATTAGTATTGCTTCTTAACAAAACGCTTACGCAACTAAAACTAAAGCTATTTCCGAGGATTAGGATGCAATTTGTTTAAATGACAGCAGTTTTTAATCAGAATTTCACTATTGCCAACGATTTACTGTGCATCGGAAAAATATCTAATGCAAAAGACATATGGCGAATGGGTTTATTATAATTAAAAAGTAAGAAAATATTAGTAAAAGTCAGTCTTTTCAAAAAGACCTGAAGAGTTTCAATAGTAGAAGAATAGAAGAGAAAAGCGACATAAATGATAGTAGAATTTCAGAAACATTTTTTAATCATAATCATTCAATATTATTGGGCTTTCTTCATAGTTCTTCAAGACTTCTATGTCAGAAATTATTGCTTTCCATGAAATACAGATTCATGTTGTTCATCTGGAAGTATGAAGAGTTAACAGCTCATTCTAATAAGAAAAGTTCTGAACTAATTGAAGAATAAATAAATGAATCAATTATTACCAATACTATCTTCCTACTACGACTACTTTATAATGCCGACTGTATTAAATGCTCAGTTTTCACTATAATTATGCATTGTCGCTATAACAGAATCTTACTATATTTTACTCTGGAATTCTGTCATCAAAATATGATTCAGTTCTTGCTGCTTTATTCTATAAACTTTCCTGTATTGGAATGAAATTTCCTTCAAATTTCAAATGTTCTCATAAAAAATGAACTTTCTGGTTAATAGAATTTAATCTTTGCACTCTGAAAAGTAGTTTGATGCATAACTATACATTTAAGCTATCCGTCTAAGTTAAAAACACTGGTTATCAATCACATTGGCGAATTTTTTTTATTGTTATTTCTAGCAGTTCAGACTTTCTTCTTTTCAAAAGAGTTTAGCTTTTCCAGGAAAAGGAAGGTCTAACCTATCATTTGCGGGAATTTTAAGCAAAACATACTTTCAAGCTAATTTTTGTCTTTATTTTCAATCTTCTCAAAACTTTGATTTTCATAAAAATTCTCCACCTTTAACATGATATCTCAAAAACTAATAGAGGTATTTGCATAAAATTATGAGTTAAATAATATGGGCAATGAAATGAACCATAAGTTTGATTGTTGGTGAAATACTGCAATCAAGTGCATTTATTCGTATATTTTTACCCATAAGTTCTTTGCATCTCAAGATTTTTTTTAGAGTTTGGTTCATTTCCTTCATTATTATATTCCATTCATCATTATCTTCTTACTATCTGCTTACTACTTATGCTTAAATTTCTAAAGATCAAAAATGCTTTAGAACGGATCCTCGTGTGAAAATGCCCTTCATACTTAATTAAACTTTGTCTATATAAATAAAATCAATGTTTGTCTGCATGTCGCTTATGCCTTCCTATGCCGCAAATCCGTTTCCGATGAAACTTGATCAACTTACTGCTTACGTTCTACGGGATGGTTAATCAAAGTGCAATTATCTAAAATAAAAAATAAATTCGGATATCAACCGCATTTGTTTACCAAGTATAAATCTCCAAATAACTCTCCGAGAAAACATGATAGATTCAGTAGAAATGCTAAATCCAAGAGAAAGGTTAATATTATATAACTATTGAACACAAATGCCACGCAAGTCATTCACAGAAATAATTTTATTTTGAGATTATGGGAGAAAATTTTAGGGAAGACCAATCCTGGAGGTTTTAAATTTTAATTGAATATTAGCGTTTTTCACAGTAATTTTCAAAAATATTACTGTGAAAATAATAATTTTGCACTATCTTAATTTTCAAGAAAATTATCTTTTCAACTATATTAACGATTTTATGGTATAAATATATTTTCTATGTTTAATGAATTTTGAAAAAAAAAATGTTTTAATCACATTTTCTAAAATTAAATTTTATAATTCTGAACGAAAATGAAACGAGTCACAATACATAGTTTCTTTGATTACCATTCCAAAAGAACACCAAGTTTTACAATTCTAAAAGAATGCACAAATCTATTACACCTATCCCCCGATTTGCACTGAAGATAGGTTCCTTAGAAAACCGTGTAAATCTAAATCGTTGATTCTTATACGTAAAACCGTGTAAATCGAAAACAAACTAAAATGTGCACAATTCAGTCATTTATTTCAACGTAAAATAAAACTAAATATATCTTAAAAACATAAAAATAACTGTCTATTTATAAAATAACAAAAATATAAGGTATATTTATGTAATTCATTTTACATATAGAAACGAGAAATATAAATTAAAAAATTTAATCAGAAATTTAGTTACTGTTATCACTTTCGTAGACTCTCAATCTTTTATTCCTGATTGGTATGGTGCAAATCCGGTGGTGCGTTCCGGGTCGGTGCAAATTTAAAAACCGTGTAAAAGTGAAATCGTGTAAACCGAGTGCCGTGTAAATCGGGGGATAGGTGTATATTAAAAAAGGATATTTGTTCGTATTTTATGCACTGTCATACCGTTCATCCCATTCCGATAAAACATTGCCAAAGTATAGATTGGTGGCACTTAATATTTTTTCGGTGGCAGCAATGCGCTGGGTACCAGCTAGTTTAAAATAAATGCCATTGAGATAAGTTATTGATCTTTTAATAATCATTACTGTATCTGTCCTATCCGATGTCCTATAAGATCCATATGCAAGGCTACAAGAAATTAGGGTAATGTCAGAGAGTTGCTAAATTAATGACACAGATCTTCAGAGAAAAATCCTTCTTTGGTGTGTTCCCATGAACCTTTGGTATCGAAAACACGACGTGTGAATCTCTTCAATGTTTCATCATCAGATAGGATGTCTTCAGAAAAGGGGTCAGATTCGATAAAGGTCCCTAACCCACATACACAGAGCTGCACGTGCCGTCGGTACGATATATAAAGTCGTACCACTTGTTGATCGGTCAGAATCGAGCTGAAAATCGGTTGACGAACTGTTGGTTCAGATCTTGGTTTGGCAGAAAGAGTGAAATAGTATTCTTTGAAAGTAAGCACCGTTCTCTTTGAAATCTCGTAGGGATTAAATAAATGTTTTATAAGTAAAAAAAGTATGTATTAAATATTATCAATGAACTTTTCGCATTTGCCTGAGTTGTGAATACTTTACTTTTTCATTTTTCTCTTTCGCAAGTGACAGAATAACGGAATTAATCGTAATCCTGTAGTTGTATGAAATAATTTAAAAATAAATTTTGTTGAAAATCGGTTGACGAACTGTTGGTTCAGATCTTAGTTTGGCAGAAACTGTGAAATAGTATTCATTGAAAGTAAGCATAGTTCTCTTTGAAATCTTGTGGAGTTGAAGTGAGTGTTTTATAAGTAAAAAAAAATATGCATTAAATATTATTAATGAACTTGTGCATTTGTATGAGTTGTTAATACTTTACTTTTTCCTTTTTTTTTTTCTTTCTCCAGTGACAAAATAATGGAATTAATTGTAAATTTGGAGTTGTATGAAATAATTTTAAAATAAATTTTGGGATTATGAAAATGATTTACGATTAAAAAATTAACCATGTTCCTGAAATTAATTGATCTATTAATTAAATTTAGAATTTTCAAGTAGCTGCAAGGTTTCTAGATCTAACCCGTTAAGTGGATTTAAATATTGATAAAATAACTCTGAAATTATTTTAATAAATTTTAGCCATTTTTATTTTTAATAAATTGGAGTTATTATTAAATAAGTTGAATCTAAAAAACTTTATTTTGTCAAATTTTAACAACAAATAAAAAAGTTAATAGTAAAAATATTTTTAAGAGTGTTTTAATCCATTTAAGTCGGTTTTTGGACTTTTATGCCAAATGACTAAAATTTTGATTTCATTGTTTTATACTTTTGAAGAAATACGACTATGCCATACAACTAAAAAAAATCTTATTATAAAAAATTAATAATAATAATTTTATGATTATTTTTGATATGGCATCTCATATCAAAAATAATAAACAAATATAATAATTTTATCTTATTTAAAGAAATACGGCTATGACATGCAATTTAAAAAAATCAAAATTATGATAGTTCTGCTGTTTGATTATTATTTTTGATGTGGCATTTCAAGAAAGAGTAATTCTTTTTCTCTAAAAGATTTCGACTAAATTTCTAAAAAGATTTTCAATAAATTCAAGCTATAATTAAATGAGTTGAATCTAAAAAACTTTGTTTTGTCAAGCTTTAATTACAAATAAAAACAAATTATTTTTAAGAATGTTTTTATCCAATCATAGTTGTTTTTTAAAATTTTATGGCAAATTACGAAAATTTTGATTTCCTTGCTTTATACTTTAAAAGAAATACGACAATGCCATGCAACTAAAAAACATCAAATTATTATAGTGCTGCTATATGATTATTAGTTTTGAAATGACATCTCTCGAATGGGAAATTCTTTTTCACTAAATGATTTTTAATTTTATTGAGAATACGTTTAATCAATTTACTTTTATTAAAACCGAGATTAATAAATGTGCTTCTATTTCAGATGCGTACCTCATACATTACCGTGACTTTATGTGCACTAGTGCTTGTGCTTGTTCTTACAAGCATCCAGGTTCAATCATCCCCCGTGCAATACAGCAAATGGGAAGAATATGTGAAGATGTTCAAAGATGATGACGGATTCATCAACAGCAAGGACAATAAATGCAGGTATGTTCAGACTTCTGAATGTTGCATCAGTCATTTATTTTTCAATGGTTCCGTAGAACATTTTAAACTCATGAGGTGGTTAAAAATGCAAAAATAATCTTTGTAAATAAAAATGAATGCTTGTATGTCTCTTATGCCTTCCTAAACCGTTCATCCGATTGCGATAAAACTTGTTTAGCTTATTGCTTACACCTACGGAATGGTTATAGGGATATTACAACTATCTAAAATTTAAAAAAAATCAAATCTCAACCGCATCTATTTACCAAGGATGAATCTTCAAATAACTCGCCAAGGAGACAATAGATTCTGTAGAAATGCTAAATCCAAGTTAAAGGTTAATATTGTATAGATCTTGAACACAAATGTCATGCAAATCATTCTCAGAGGTAGCAACTCTATTGCAGATTATGCCAGAAAGTTTTGGGGGGACCAACACTGGGGATTTGAAATTTTAATTAAATTTTAGGGCTTATCTCAGTAACTTTCGAAAATATTGTAGTACAAATAATGTTGCACCACCTTAATTTTCAAAAGTTATCTTTTCTGAAAGATTTTATTATCTTAAGAAAAATATCTTTTCTGAATTGTCTTATCTGAAGGATTTTATGATATATTTTCTGTGTTTTATCAATTTTAATCACATTTTCCCAAATTAAATTTGAGAATTCTGTATGAATATTAAACATTGCTAAATTATTGATTGATTTCACTTGTTATTTTTTTGGCGGCAGCAGCGCGCCTGGTACCAGCTAGTAATGCATAAAAACGAGTTGAAACTATCTTATATTCTTGCCATGGTGTTTACATTATTTTTTCTATTGATAACGATTTACTAAAGGGAGAGATTAGTTTTTGTGTCATTTCTTTAATCACTGTATCAATAAAATTTAATTGCATAATGTTGACTTAATTAAAACAATAACAATTAATATATAATTAAAATGTGTAAATGAACTAAACGTTAACTGAATTTAAATAAAATTTTACCCTTAAGTTTTGAAATCATTTCAAATCATAAATTTCTGATATTAAGAGACAATTTGATTTAATAATACTTACGTGCAATTTTTTTATTTAGTTAAAGGTATCGATAAGAAAATTTGAAAGTACAAAATATCAACGAAAGTGTTTAATTAATACATTTTGTAGCCACTCGTAGTAAGGGCAAAGAAAAAATGACTATTTTGATTTAATAAAGTTTAATTTTTTCTTATGATACTGCAACTCAGTGTTTACTGGTCTTGTACTTTCAAAACAACAGACACCGAAGAACCGTCGTGTGAGGGGGTCTCTTGCGCGTTAAATCTGTCAGGCCAAACGTCCGTCCGCTGGTGCGGAGAGGGGGGGGCAGTTCAGGTGTCGTCCTCATCATCTGATCTTGGTTCAAAATTACGAGGTCCGTCCCAAAATAGCCCTCGTGTTGCTTTAAACGGGACGTTAATATAACTAAACTAAACTCAAAACAACAGAATTTTTAAAAAAATAACAAAGAGACAATTCAGTCGCAAAATAATGAAATACAAATGAAATAGAAATTGATTAAAAGACTATTCAAAAAAAGAGAAATATTATTAGACACTAACATTAATACGAATATCTTAAGGAAAATTTCATTTTATCATTTTAAGTTTCTTTTTATTGATTGTTGTATGTTTGTTTTCAATAAAACTTTTTTTTTACTAAACCAATTACTCATTAAAAATGTCTTGGGTACAAACCTCATATCTAAGTTGTTGCTTTTTTTAATCTCTGAATAAATACAATTTGAAATAAAGTATTTGCCTCCTAATCATTCTTTCTATTCTACTTTTAATTGCTTTATGTGTTCATGAAAATTGTGATAGTTTGATTTACAGTGTAGATTCAAAAATGCCTCGTTTATAGAATTATGTTTTATGAAATTTTTTCCTTTTTTTGATTATATTTTAAGTTATTTGCGCCATGTTGAAAATTTTTTTTAGTTTCTTTAAATATTTAAAGAATTTTTATTTCTTTTTTCTTTTACCAAAATAGAAAAAAAAACATATCTATACTAAGAGATTACGTATAAAATAATAAATGATTTCGACACTACGCATAAAATTTTCTGACATTTTTAATATTTTAATACGAAAAATAAATCTAATTAATGTGATCGAATATTGCTGTTTCATAGTATGAAGAAATCGGGAATTATTTCAAATTGATGAAATCTCCGGGCTTATTTTAAAGCCCTTAATAGAAAAAATTAGAATTTAGATTTTTTTTTTAAATCACCTCTTTATTTTTGCTCTTACGGTATAGAAAACAGAACAAACAACTATCAAACCATTTATTTAATTATCGTGCATTCATTAATATTACCATTGGTTATTATGAATGGCGTTTATAATTAGCTTCATGCTGTAATAAACATTTCTTTTCAGTTTGATTCATGAAATGAAGCTTTAAACAGAATTTTGTCATCGAATGATAATCAATGTTCATCTTCATTTCAATATGTATCTTGAAAAGAAAAATAATAGGCTACAAAATGAAATAACGCAAAGCAGTTAAGCAAAAATAAAATATCAAATTAAGAAAACAAATATTTATTTTTGTTTGGCGGCTCGAGTGTGGTTAAAGTACGAACATTGATAGTTCAAATTCTTGTTATTTAATTGGTAATAAACATTTTGTTTGCTTAAATACAAGAATAGAAACTTAGAATCATAACGTAATCCGTTTTTTTATCATGTGAGCGCTTGATTCAATTTTCGTTCGGAGATTTTGAATAATTAAAGCTAGAAATCGCGTAGGCAATGAATAAAGTATTAACGGCAAAATTCATCAACATCTTTTAATCGCATATAGTTTTTATCTGCTTTTACCAGTATTGCATTATTATTACGTATGCTTCTTTGAAAGCAGATGCGTGGTCCTGTTGTTAGAGACATGGGGTTTTCATCATACTAATCTTACGGGGTTATAAGACTCCCGATTGAATCATCTGCTGCACATGAGTAGATAGTTTTCGTTATATCTCGTAAACTACACATGATAGATATATAGGGTTTTCACCATACTAACCCTACGGGACCATAGAAGATCCCCCTAGGAATCATCTACTGAAATGATTTTTGCTATATTTTGTTTGTTTAAGCTATATTTGTTAGAGACATGGGGTTTTCACTTAAAAGTACTCCTCCCCTCCACGTGAGCTCTCTACGTCGCCGTCCCAAATTTTGGAGCCATCACGCATGATCAGTTCAAAATTTTTCCCTTTTTTTTCCCTTTATAATATCCCTCCTTCAATATTGGAGTTTTAGTTTAGTTTAGTTACATTAACGTCAAGTTGTAAAGCAACACATTAGGGCTATTTTGGGACGGACCTCGTCATTTTGAACCACGGTCAGATACCTGAGCTAGCACCCTTCTCTCCACACCACACCACTTCAGTAGGAGGACGAATAACCTGACAGATTTAACGTGCAAGATACCAACCTCACACGACTGTTCTTCGGTGGAATAGAGTCTTGAACTCATATAATAGTGTTTCATATCAAGTAAAATCTATTCATGTTTTTTTTGCCTCCTTTATTTCAGACATGGCGGCGAGGTGCGGAATTTGTGCGAAAAGTGCGCCAAAGTCACCAAAAACGAAGTGGTCTTCCCATTGTGTTGCCAGAACAAGATCGGAGTGGCTGCCTGGTGCAAGGAGTTCCTTGACTACAGGCCGGTCGAACCCGTCCTGTCGTCTTAAGTACAGCACCCGCGCACCAAATGCAATGAAAGATCCCACCACCAAGATCCATCATCAGTTGTTGTCGATAAGGGAGAAAATCGATCGGTTTCTTAGCTGTAGAACTGTTGTGAATATTTAATTCTGAAGACTCATTTGCTATCAGAAACTAAGTCTCATTTGAGTAGAAACAAAATCCATCCTAATTCAATAACGATTTTAAGAAATTCTATGACAATAAGCTTTGCCTGCAGAGAAAAATGTTCATATTATCATTTAATTTAATAATTAACTAGTGTATAATTTAATTGATTAGCGGCTTTTGCACAGACTGAATTCGTTTACAAGGATTAATATTTATAAATTGGTTGAATTCATCTGCGTGGTTAAATATAAGTTAATTTAATTGTTCCATATGGAGGATTTAATTCCTCTGTAAACTGAATTTCATTTTTTGTTAAACTGTTGACTTTTCAAATAACTGGTGTACAGTTACGAACACGAAAATCCTTAGAGTGCGTAACATTAACAAGATTTTCCTACAGTTTTATTTGTGCCTTAAATAGTCATATAATGTAAGTCAACGTAAAATTAGTTTTTTCCGGTAAAAATTGTGAAAAATTGAAAATTTAATGGATAAAGAACTCATTCAGTATGGAAAATATATTGCTGTTATGCAGCATATTTATATAATTAAATAAGAATTTGATATGTTAATTTTTTAAGAGATCACTTAAAAGAATTTATTGCTAGAAATATAAAGCACCATGATATTTTACCAATGGAATCATGTCCTTACTTGTTTAACATTACTACATAATGTTAACAAAAATGTTTTATGAAATAATATATGTTAGAAACTGCTGTATTCACAACTTTAGAGCTTAACAAGTATTAGTTATTGCTTAATTATTATAAGGTGTTTTAGAAATGCAAGACGTGTGTTTTGTCGAACATGTTTGTACGTGTCAGAAATTGTTTATGCGTTTTCAATGGCATCTATTTGTACGTTTAAAAGATTTTAAGAAGCTGTGTATTTATTTTAAATGTGTCTGCTTTTACTCATAAAATTACTATTTATTTTAGATGTTTTACAGAGAAATATTTTTCAATAAAAATTGTGCATATGCAAAATGGCTCTTTCTTTTATTAATGTCTCATTATTTGTAATTTTTTTTATGTGAGCTTTATATAAAAATTCTGTTATTACTTAAACAAGCGCATAAGACATTGAAATTGATTAGAAATAGACTAGAAATTTTCGTATAGCTTAGTTGCATATGGCTTTAGAAGTATTTGATTTATGCTTCTATCAATCAAATGCTATCTACTATAATAAAATCAAACACGAATGTGTATGTATTGAATCTATGTAAGAAAAACTATCTAAAACTATCTGTTACCAAAATAGCCAGTAACATAGTAAAATATAGAGTGATTTGATGAGTTTTTCAGAGTTTTAATTAGAAATTCGATTAATACTTAAGCATAACATTGATTTTATTATTTGAAAATTTTATTGCACCAAATTTATTTTTACATTACTTCAAAACGCAGAAAAATTTCTTTTTATTGATATCGAGTTATATCACTTACGGTACAACATTTCTTCTAGTTTTAATGAATTTTTGAAAACAAAATTAAACATAATTTGCAACAAAAATTTTCACTGTTTCTATAAAATTGAAACCATTTAATTTTTATTCTTAGCACAATGTTTTTATTACAAGTCAATCTTCTTCTGATAAAACTAAGAAATAAAGATTCATGCTTATATTTTCATTCTTTAGTGAAATCGTGATGAAAACTACTAAATTATTGTCATGAACTTTTTTTTATGGAATATGTAAACAAAGTCTTTTAAAACATTTAAAGACTGCATTTGGAAACCTGAATAATTATGGTCAATACCTTGATTCTTTTTTTAAACTTTGTTTTGTCGGAAATATTGTCACGAAGACCTAAATAAACACACCGTCAGCTTTAAACTAACAAACAAGTTTATTGAAGGAAAATAGCGACTTGCAAGTTTACGAGATCGAGAAGTTGCCCACGACTAGTGGGTATCAGCTTTTATACAAGAACAGAATATTCCAGAAACAACTAATTTACATAATAAAGAAAGGTGTAGAATGTTAGAGAAGATAGGGAAACAAACTAAAAACCATTCCTTGGATACAACAATCATGGTGAGCATCGAACCCGCTAAATCTGAGTTTGAATCGCGTGCTTTGACCATTCAGCGACTGAGCTCGTGGTAAACTTTCTTTATGCGGCAATATAAGTGACTATTGCAAGTTCAAATCTACTTTAATGTTCCCCTTAAGTCATTCACCATCAGGATAATCCAAACAAGGCATGCTGGGTAATATTTCTGACAAATCAACTGCCGAATTACTCATTGCCTAATGTTTCAGCATGTTGAGTTGTATAGATATGACTTTGGCGATGTGGCACTATTGGCGATAAAAAGAAGCACATTATAAGAATTCCAACCCGTTTCAATATTGCAATCAACTATACTTTTGCACGATGAATAAGAAAGTGCAGTTGACGCTGACAGTGCGCATTAAGATATGAAACGTGATGCTACAATGTATGAAGTGGAAAGTTATGTTTCATAATTTGATATAACTAGGAATGCTCATGAACTGAAATAGTAAAATAAGTACAAGAATACAATTAGAACACATTTTAAATGTCTTAAAAGTTTGAGTTTAAAAAGTAATTTGAATAATTTTCCAATATACCGACTAAATCATCTTACCAAGCAGACTTTTTGGCGTCAGCACATAGTCGCCATTTGGCGCATTGGACAAAATGACTCCGACTTGCTTTAAAATGTGGTGGAAATAAGTTACCAATGATATATTCCGTTTGGCGTTGGTTGAATCATTATTGGCGACTTTATAGACTGCGCTGATATAATTAAAAAGTACGAATTTTTGGAAAACATAAGTATTGGATTATATTTATGAGATTTTTTCAATGAAACATTTGGTTTTTAAAGACGGATGGTGATTTAACAAAAGTAGAATTAGAAATCTAAAGGATGAAAGTTAAACCTCGTAACAAGGTCCAGAAAAGTTGGGTGGGGTAATTTTCAAAATTTTGATCACAGTTATGAATTCGGTTTTGGAAAAAAGATGGTATTTTATGGGATGGAGAAGTGAGAATGGCAAGTAAAAATGATAAAAGGAATAAAAATTGAGTCAATTTTCTGTTTAAAACAAATTAAATAAAATACAAATACACGACATATATTACGTCCTACGCATTGCATTTTGAAAAAAGCAATTGACAGAAAAACATTTTAAATCTTCTTGGAAAAAGAGCAGACATTTAGATAAGAGTTTGGACTGCGAAATGTCTAGAAATATTTTCTGCTGAATTAATTCTTCCTTTAGTGACTTTTGATTTTATCAAAACAATCAAAATATTTCCTGGTTTGGCAGAAAATAATCCTATCTCGAAGGTTAGCGACAAGATGGTAAAGTAAAAAAGAGATAGCTTGCTTAAAACTGAGTGCAGTAGCAAAATTTTGACAAATGCTTTATCTGTGATCCCTGGCGTAATTAGGTAACTGTTGAATAAAATATATATAAATAAGAATGAATGTTTGTTTGTATATCTCTTATGTACGGCCGCACCACTCATCAATTGGGATAGAACTTCGAATATTTATTACTTGCACTTACAGGAGGATTATTGGCACAATAAAATAATTTAAAGTATAAAAATTATTTTCATATATATTTGCAACATCTATTAACCACCAAATAACCCCCCAAGGAGACAACAGTTTCAGTAAAGATGCTAAATTCAAGCTAGACGTTAATATTTCGGAGCTATTTTACGTAAATGCAATGTAAGCCTTTCTCTGAGGTAATAGCTTTATTAGAGGGTATGCGAGAAAGTTTTAGGGAAACCAATCCTATAGTTGTGAAATTTTAACTAAACATTTAGTAAAATTTTAGCTTTTTTTGCAGTAACTTGTTATAGTACAAATAATTTTGCACTTCTTGCATACAGCCGACCACCCCGCCACCACTGAACTTAGCAGTATCGACAGAATTTTGCACTGTCTTAGTTTTCAAAAAATTATCTTTTCAACTATATTAAAAAATTTATGGGGTCAATATATTTTCTATCTTTAGTCAATTTAAAAAAAAATATTTTAATCACATTTTCTAACATTAAATTTGAGAATTCTGAACGAATATGAAACGAATCACGAGATACAACAAATAGTTTCTTTCACTACCATTCTGAACGAACACCAAGCTTTACAATTCTAAAAGAATACACAAATACATAAAAATGAATATTTGTTTGTAGAATAGAATAATAAAAATAGAACAAATACTATTTATGCTTCTCCGTTACATATCCTTCCATTTCAATGAATGTATTCATTGCCGTCAAGGAAATAAATATTCTTCCAATTATTCCTAATGAAACAAGATAACTATTCCTAATTTCCAACAATGTTTCCAACATTATTTCTTCTGCTGCAGCAACACTCCAGGTACCAGCTGGTTCTTTATATATTTCGTGAAAAGAAAAAAAACAGGCAGAGTTGAGCAGCTATTATTTCCAAAAATTAGCACAACAAACAATGATGAGTAGTAGATATTCATTAAATTCATCTTTCATGTTATACTTTATAAAAATACAATAATTGTTTTAGACAGAAAAAAAATCGTGCAAGAGTACTAACAATTTAATTATTTAGCAACAGTAATTTATAATAATTATTTACAGTTTAGCTCTTGTAATTTACGATAGTTAAAGTCATATGAAATCAATCTGGTACACAACTTTTGAAAATATTTCAGAAGGTTATAAACTATCGAATTGAAGCAAGATATGACAGCAAATAGAAAATGAAAAGTTTTCAAAATTTCACGGTAATAATGACTAATTTTTTTCTTATTACCTTTTAGATTAATCTATATAAATAAAAATGAATTTTTGTCTGTATGTCTCTTATGCCTTTGTAAACCGGTCACCCAATTGCGATGAAACTTGGTCTGCTTATTGCTTACACCTACTGGATGATTGAAAGGATAGTACAATTTTCTAAAATAGAAATTTTGAATCTGAACCGCATCTATTTACCAAAGATTATTCCCCAATAACTCACCGAGGAGACAATAGATAATTCTGTAGAAATGCTAAATCCAAGTGAAAGGTTAATATTTTGCAGCTATATTACGCAAATGTCATTCAAGTCGTTCTCAGAGGTAACCACTTTATCACAGATTTGATAAAGTTTGGGGGAACCATCCTTGAGGGTTTTAAATTTTAATTAAATTTTAGTGTTTTTCGCAGTAACTACTACAAATATTGTAATTTTGCATCATCTTCATTTTCAAAAATTATCTTTCCAAATATATTATCAGTTTTATTTTATAAATATGCTTTCTGCGTTTAATCAATTTTAAAAGAAAATATTTTAATCCCATTTTCTAAAATTAAACTTGGGAATTCTGAACGAATATTAAATGTTTCACGAGATACAATAAATAGTTTCTTTCACTACCATTCTGAAAGAACCCCAAGTTTTATAATTCTAATAGAATACACAAATCTAATATATAAAAATTAATATTTGTTTGCTCGTATCTTATGCACTGCAGTACCGTTAATCCTATTTCGACAAAACATTGCCAAAGTATTTATTCATTGCATTTTTTTCGGCGGCAGCAACGAGCCGGGTACCAACTTTTTACAAATAAATGCAAGCCAGAAAAATTTCTTACGTATGGTTTTGATTTAATTTCAATTAGGATGCAGATAGTTATTCTAAGTTTTTCTCCTTAAACGCGGTAAATTTCAGT
Source organism: Argiope trifasciata (assembly GCA_026543055.1). Lineage (NCBI taxonomy): Eukaryota > Metazoa > Arthropoda > Arachnida > Araneae > Araneidae > Argiope > Argiope trifasciata. The sequence goes on from JAPMOQ010006025.1 coordinate 132,723, forward strand.
TTGAAAGTGGAAAAAATCTATGTGGAAGATTGAAAAAATATGTCAACTACTATACTGTCGTATTTAGCATCTCTGTGTTTAAAATTTTGAGTATAGTCTATAGTCATAAGAAAATAATAGATATTCTCAATTTTTAAAAAATAACGGAAGCCAGCAATACATGACTTCTATCAACTGAAGCAGTTCCATTTAGAGCCGGCGTCCAGGCATAGGAGTTGCGTGTCTTTCTCTACATATGGTCGTCCTGTTGCGTGCTTTGTTATTCCGTGTTCTTTCTGTAAGTAGTGTGAATGTGCCCCCACCCCCTGTAAAAAGGGGTTGTGCAAGCGAATGTGAAGCATGAAGTAACTAAGTCGTACTCTAGGCTCTAGTTGACACTACCGAAAAAATAAGGGACGCTAATTTAGGCTTAAAATCGCTGACAACTTTCGGTCGGCGGGCTAGTGAAATGCCAAGGGTCCAATTCAATAAGTTCAATTTAGAAACTTGAATAATAAAAGAAACTTTAAATTATTACGTTAAATATAACTAATGATTTAGTTATACCAACGTTTCGTTTTAAAGTTATTCTAGGGATAATTTGGAACCGACCTCATAATTCAGAACCTTGGCCAGATGACAAGGACGTTACCTGAGCTGGCACCTCCTTCACACAGTTTCCACACCACACCAGTGGGAAAGCGTTTGATCCCGATGAATTTAATCAAATCCGTTTACACGTTGGCTCTTCGATGGAATCGGATATCGAATTTGTAACCCACCAGTTTTAAAGCCGGTAACTTACTACCCTGTTGCCACACCATTTTATGATGGGTGATACTTACAACAAATTTATACTTAGAAATCTACAAGAAAGCAATCAGCAAATTTTTATCTAATTTAATTATTAATTCTTATCATCAAGTTAACATGAAGATTCAAAGATTAAACCCATCATGAACAAAAGTTCAATCTAAATCAGATAGTCATTCTGGATTAAAAAGCAAAGTTATTCGTCAAAACCAATTTCATCTTTGCAGGAGGTTTTTTGGGGATTAATAATGATATTGTCACCTAGATAGAATTCAAGAAGACATTACAGGAAGTAGATTCAAATCAATTTTTAGCTCAACTCTGAACTAAGAATACTGTGACAGAGAGATCCTCAGCTTTTATACAAGTTCCAGAATACCTTTCTGGAGACAGTACGAAACGTCCAGAGCACTGATCTGGTAAATTAAATAGAGGTCCAGAATCTTCTGGAACACGAAATAAAGAAAAGCAAATCAGGGAAAAATACTTAATCAGATTTTAAGTCCACTGGGATTCGAACACATGATCTCCTGACTATGAGTCCAGCGTCATAACCATTCAGCTATGCAGACTCGGCAATGTTTCGTTTCAATGCGGCAATATTAACACGTTCACTTCCACTACCCTCGCCTGACTTCAGGACCATCTATTTAATTAGATGACCCCTTTTTTGCCATCTTTTAACTGTGGTAGAGAAAGTGTCATCGAATAACATAGTTTGATCCTTGAAAAAAACGCAATCTAAAAGTTATTGTGTAGTTGGCAGTCAATGTGTTAATAAAGGAATTCGATTAAACTTTTGTCCTTAACAAATTCAGTATCAAATTTGTTTCAATGTAATTTCTGGACATAGTTTCAGAGCCAATTTGCACAACTTGAATAAGGAGGGAAAAAGAAAATACCAAATTTGAAATGATTGCTTATGCAATTTTAGTCTATACTTAACTCTATTAATATATTTGAAGAAATTACAAAGTAAGTTTGTAAATATGAAAAGAATGATATAAAACAAACGATAAATAGAAGAAAACAATTATTCGCAATTATGTTGAATGTTGCGCTGTTTAGAGTTTCTATTGTTTCTAATTGCACTTGTGTTTATAGACATTTTTTGCGTCTCTTGCGACTTTTGCCGAATTTTTTGCTCCTCTTGCTTTTCAGTAACGTCATATAGAGCAATGCCAATTCATTTGTCAGCATCATTCATTTTCCTCATTCAGCTAGCCGAAACAGTTGCTCATTCGTATGATCATCATCTTATGTAAAAGTCTGCATAAAGTTCAAAGAGAAGTGTCGGAATATGAAAGCCTTTTGGACAAATTGTTGAAGTTTTTCATTCCCGATCTTTTGAAAATATATGCCAACTGTATTCATCAAAAATGACCGAAAAGTAGGGTCTTTAATGGTTTTTATTCAAGGCAGACTGTGGTTGGTAATTTGTCAATCCAAGTCGAGCGAATTCATTTTGTTACTTAATCATGTTTTAAATCTTAAATATAGTGGGTTGGTCCATAATTATCAGGCGTTTTTAAACGATACTATCAGGCATTCATAAACACTATTATAAAGAAGGAAATAAAAATTCTACAGTAAATTTTTATATGATTATCAGAAGTGTATTCATGATCTACTTCAATAATTATTTCCATTTTCAGAAGAGGGATCCCACTAATTTAATTGAAACAAAATGGTGAAACTTTCGATTCTCGTTAGGTTTTATTGTTGTCTCTCTGTTCTTGAGGGACCCATCCAGCCAATTTTCATATCTTTCCAAGCTTTTTGAAATGACGAATGATGGATGAATGGTTCACATTGAAGTTTCTGTCCAGCAGTCGAGTTGTCCAGCTTTTGTCCCCTTCCACGGCTGCAAGAAGTGCCTGGTCATCGAAATCCGAGGATCGACCTCTTCCTTGCATAGCTGCCAAGCTAGTGTCGCCAGATTTGAAACGCACAAAATATATTAAGGCAAAGGAAACAAACATTCAACAGTAAAATTATTAAATGATGAATTCGTAGGTGTAGTCACCACATACTTCAACAACCGACCGTTGGCTGGATGTTCCACATTGAATTTGTCGGTCAGCATTCGAGTTGTCATGTTTTTTCCCCTTCCACGATTGCTAAAAGGGCCTGGTAATCGAAATTCTACGGTCGACCTCTTCCTGGCTTATCACCAAAGCTTTTACCGTCAAACGGGCAACGATTCCCTGCATCGACTTTCGCTGACTGTGTCCTCAACGAAAAGTTCATTGAGATCATTAAATGACTGCATTGGTTTCTATCCTTTCTCAAAATGGTCCGGTATAATATGACAAATATGATTATAGTTAACGATATGTATTTTTATAATTTAAAAAGAGAATATCTTCATTCACAAGATATAAAATATTGTAAATTTTTATTAAAATATACCACATAAAAGAAACACTTGATAATTAGCACCGATCTAGTAATTTTAAGAAGTACAGCGTTCAGGAAAGGAAATAGAAACTGGTTTTCTAAAGTTTATTTTTATTTCCATATAATTCTAAAAACTATTTAATTGAATTAAAAATAATACTTAAAAAAATTATCGCTGTAAATTATATTCAAATAGCTGCACAAACAGGCTTTTTCTGAATAGATTTTGCACAATATTTGACAGAAATCTCCCAATTTGACTTAAAGATCATTTACTAAATTTCATCTCACTAGCTCTGAGTTTTTATGAATTATCTTTGGTCATAGATAAATAAACGTACAGAAAATTAAAAAGATATTTTTTTAATGTATTTTGAGAATTCAGGGAGAGTAAAAACAGAGATCTCCCTAAATCTCGCATACGAATTTTTCGAAAATCAACCTTTCTCTGTACTTTATACACGAGAAAGTGAGAAGATTAGAAACTTCTTAAGATAAAAAATATGAGAAGAATTACAGATTTAAAGAAGTAAGGGAACGTGTTTCACGTACGTTAAC
>JAPMOQ010006025.1:136482-166400 GCA_026543055.1 Argiope trifasciata
TTGTGTGTGTGTGTGAGAGAGAGAGAGAGAGAGAGTAAATTCTCAGTCGTTAATAAAATGTTTTTTTATTCATCCATTCAAGTTCAAATACAGTTCTTTAAACTTGTAGTGGATGACACTTGATGTAACATAGTATTTTTTTTTCATATAATAATTAATTCATCAAATTTTTCAAATAATTTCGATTTGGTGGCCGAATTCGCCACCTAGTCCTGAGATGACTGAAGTGATACCCAATCATAAATAATATAAGATATATATAAATAATATAAAAAAATAAGAATTGAATTAAAAAATTATATATATTACTAGTTCTATTTTACAACTCTAAATATATAATTTTGATATTGATGAGAATGAGGAAAACAGAGTATTTTTTTAAAAAGAACTGTAATCAGTCTTTTTTATTTAAATTTAAACATTTACAGAAAACCTTCTTATAGTCTAATTTTAAAAAATTATAAATTATTATATATAAGTAGAAATATATAAGCCCCCAGGAGAAGTCACTTCGCAGTTGAGAGTGAGGTGCTTCCAGCATGGTTATTGGATCTCGCCAACCTAGTGGGTACATAAAAAGTGGAGCACCTTGCTTCTCTAACGATGACGGGGCTTACTTCCTACGGGGAGGGTTGTACCTTGGCCAGTGATAGCCCTGAGAACTCAAACTCTGTTCCCAACAGTTTTGCTGTGGTTCGGTCATTCAGTATTTTTTACGTGTGACTTCGGGCGGGTCAGAGAGTCAGTGGTAGGACTTAACTAAAAATATACTCCCATGGTAGGGGGACTATGGATGGGAGGTTGCACCTCAGAAATGAGGTGGAGCGTATTTCTGAGGCTCCTCCCTCCGTGGGAGGAGCTTTTACTTATATTTGGTACAATTGCTTCTACAATTATGGTAGGTTCTCACCCCCCTGGTGGGTACAGAAAGAGGAAGGAGTTGGCTACCTTCCATCGATGAAGGGCATATTCCCTTGAGATGGGTTGAGCCGTAACCGATGACGGCTCATAGGGTGCAACCACAGTTCCCACCGTTGTTGCAGTCGTGATGGTTCGGTCATTCAGATTAATCTACGGGCAGCTCAAAGTAATCAGTTAATATGAAACTAATCAAAATTAAATAAAAGAAGTGAAACTCTAAGCTGCATTATTAGGTAATATATTACTAAAGAATTCTTTATTTACTTTTATGTTAAGAGGAGAAACTGTAGAAAAAACATGTTTTTAATTATATTAATTTTTTAACTGGCTATAATAAAGCTGTGTTTAATGATATTACTACCCATTGTGTATTTTAACAATTAGTGTTTCTGTCAAAACCATGCAGGTTATTAAAATTCAGAGTAATACTTCTGAACTACAACAGCAGTATTAAATACACACAGATGCAAAACATGAGAAATAAGGTAAACTGAATCGTGTTTTCTTGATAAGGTTATCGTAAACAGAGGTATGAAGAGTAGCGAAATGCAGAAATTGCTTATACGCAGTAGTGATGAATAAATCTTATACTTTCGATGCTTGAAATAAGCATAAGTAACATTTTTAGATTGAAATCCTTATTTCCCAAATAATCCTATGGCATATAAAAGATCGATATAACAGTTCAAAAGGATCAGGCCAGTGGAAATAAAATTGTAAGGGTACTTTTCCATTCTAATTTACAATGCCATCTATTACAAAGAAAAATGAACCAATTTTTTTATTGCGCAATTCATTTCCCCATGTTGTAAATATAACCTGTACCAAATTTCTTCATCATACTCTACGTAGTTTTTTTACAGTCCTTCGAACACAATCTACAGCGTCATATATTGCAAAAAAATTAACTAAAAAATTTTTTTGCGCAATTCATTTCCCCATGCTGTAATTATGACGTAAACCCAATTTCTTCAAGTACTTTTTCTATTGCAAGCCTTCAAACATATCCTACAGTGCCATCTATTGCAAAAAATGAACTAATTTTTTTTATTGCGCAGTTCATTCGCCCATATTGTAAATATAGGATATTTTTAAATTTCTTCAGCATATTCTAAGCAGTTTTTCTACTGCAGTCCTTCAAACATAATTTACAATGCCATCTATAATCTACAGTGCCTATCATTTCCTCATGCTGTAAATATACGATATACCAAATTTCTTCAGCATACTCCAAGTACTTTTCCTTTTACAGTGATTCAAAACACTTGCACTGAAATTATAACCACGCTGTACATTAGTACTGCAAAGAAACTGATCAACGCACTCCGGTCTCCGATTTCCGATGGCAACCTGTTCCACTTTCGAAGCAACCAGAGGGTGCGAGGACATCTAGAGCATCAGAAAAAAAGAGCGGAGAGTCACTCATTATTCTACTTGAGCGATACGATAAAATAGCGATCAAAGATTGAGCCCGCAGAAGGGTTGTCCAGAAAGAAGCATGCAGATAAAGGGTATTGCAATCGGCCAATGACTCCCCTATCGTAATCTTAATCATCAACTCGTCAAACCGAATAAAAAAAGACCCACATCGGGGCTTTAAAAAGAAGAATAGTAAAAAAGTATCAAAAATTGTTTATGTTTCTGAGAAAAGTATTTTTAGGAACATGGCCGTGGGAAGATTGGAATATTTTGCGTCTGGTAGCAACCAACGAATACTGCGTCCACTGTGATGGTGTTTACTTTTTATTTTGTTCGCGTCACTTTTGATGAAGCCACGTGCCCCGGTTTTAAAGCGAATGTTACAATAAAAGGAACACGAAGCGGTCGTTGATCTTTAAAAAACATTATGTATGTGACAATATATTTTCGGTTTAGTTTTAAATTAGTTATTTTAACGTCCCTTTGTAAAGTAACACTAAGGCTATTTTGGGACGGATCTCGTCATTTTGAACCACGACACCTGAGCTGGTACCCCCCTTTCCACACCAGCGGTAGGGCGTTTGGCCGGACGGATTTAACATGTAAGAGACCCCCTATCACACGACGGTTCGTCGGTGGAATCGAGTCTCGAACCTGAAACTCTCCTGTTCCGAAGCGGAGAACTTACTACCAGGTCACCATGGCCCTGTTGACCTGCTGTTAGAAACATGGAGTTTTCATAATAGTAATCTTACGGGGATATAGAAGACCCCCGATGGAGTCATCTACTGCGCATGCGCAGGTAATTTTCGTTATATCACGTAAACTACTTATGCTAGATACATGGGGTTTTCATTTAGAAGTACCCCTGGAGGTTCTCTAAGCCATACAACCCAAATTTTGGATCCATTACGTATGCGCAGTACGAATTTTGGAATTTGTTTTCAAATTTGTACTACTAAATTGCATTTTTCTTTGTTTTCATGTACATTTTTGCTGTTATAAAATCAAGAACGATACTTAAATATAAAACAAAGACATAGACATAGTGATGATCCGACGAGTTGGCGGTTGATCTTTGACAAATAGTTTTATTAACGTCCCGTTGTGAAGCAACACTAGGGCTATTTTGGGACGGACCTCGTCATTTTGAACCGTGGTCAGATGACACCTGAACTGGCACCCTCCCCTCTCCACACGACACCAGCAGGAGGAAGTTTGGCCTGACAGATTTAACATTCGAAAGACCCCCTTACACGGCGGTTCTTCGGTGGAACCTTAACCCATTGAAACTGAAACCCTTCGGTGTAACAAAATGCATTGTTCAACCTAAAAATTCAATGTGAAAAAATAAATTTTATTTTCAGAAATTGGATGACTAATAATCCTAAGGGAAAAAACTAAATGTAGTTTAATTTATACTTAGTGAGAGATATAAAGAGAAAGGATATAAAAAATCAACCTTCAATACCAGTTAAATACTAGCCAGCCTACCACGCATAATTCTATTACATTCCTTTATTCAAAACTAGCCGTCTTAGAGATCAGATGGTTCGTCCATATTACTTCTGTTTTAAATTATCGGTTAAATGCTTTATGTAACATCATTGTCACTTAAATATTTTATGTAACTTGCCTTTTAGTAGCTACTTCAGCAAAATATTATTGATTCAAATTTTGATAGTCATATAATTCACTCATGCAGTTATAAAGGCGTTAATCCTGTTATGTACTATATGTCTCAAATTATCTGTCAGCTAACGCAAAATTTCAACTTTAAAGTAAAGTGGAAATACTTAAACTGCAAACTGATACAAAAACATTTTTTTACCGAAGCTAAGCATGTTTTTAAAAAATATAAGTAAAAGATAATTAAGTAAAAAAAATTACAAGAAAAATATTCCTAAATACCTTCAGATTGTTTTAAAAATTAAGACACAGGACACGTACAACTAAAGATAAATAGAGATTCAATAAAGGAAAAGAAGTTAATGCTGTTTGTTTTTGTACTTTGTCGGAATAATGTACTTCAGTTTTGGTCTCCTATTATCCTTAGCAGGTAGTGGAGGAGCATAATCGTCATCAAACGTGGCTTTTAGCTCTTCACTCACATTATATTCTAGCACGTCCTCCGATGCGCTTAAAGTACTCATATCTACACCAACGTCAGATTGTGATATCGAGGATTTTCCTATTCTACCTGCTGAGTTTAGTTTAGTTATATTAACGTCCCGTAGTAAAGCAATAGAGCTATTTTGGTACGGACATTTTCGTTTTGAAAAACGGTCAGATGAAAAGTGCGACACCCGCGTTGGCATCCCCCTCTCCACACATCACAAGCGAGAGGACGTTTGGCTTGATATATTTAACATGCAAGAGATCCCCGGACGCGACGGTTCTTCGGTTGTATCGAGTCTCGAACCTAAAACCCTCCGGTTCCGAAACCGAGACCTCACCACCTAGCCATTGTGGCCCTATTCTACCTCTAGAATTACCACAATCCAAAGAGATAGATTTTGACACCCTAGAATGGATGAAGGAAATCAACCTAAAACACACTACCCAGTATTTAGAAGACCGAACCAAATTAAAAGCAATCCAGACTAACAGGAAAAAATGAAGAAGTCCATGATCTATGTATTGGCCCACCTCTGAATTGCAATAAGCACATACCAACTGATACTGATGTGATTATGGAAACTGAACAACCTTTTCGATTTGGTTGATAAGAGGCACTCCATCAAAAGAAAAAATTCCGTAGACAGCGCGGCAATAGACACCAACAATAAATTCCAAGCATTAGAAGAGACCCCACAATTATGGAAAGAAATACCACTATCCACTTAGAATTCACCGAAGATTACAACTTAATATTGCAAGAAATCTGCAGGAAATACCGCAATACTAACAATACGCTGGCAAAAGGATATATAAAAATCACCCTAAGATGAGATGCAGACAGATTGGGAATAACAGAAATCCTTGACAACAAAAGGAAAGAATACGCAATCTCCGAAGAATCCTCCGATTGGTCCATTAAAGTCGTCATGAAGGAATTGCCAATAAGCCATAAAAAAGAGAGTTTAAAAAGTGAAATTGAAGCTCTTAATAACAATATAGGACTAATCTCACAAATTAGAAATTTTAGAATTAAGACCCTTCACCCCTTTTTTTTGCAGACATGAAGAAAAAGGGAAGAAATAGAGCAGTGGGCAAAAGATACAACATCTATAGTTTAGTTTAATTATACTAACGCCCAGTTTTGAAGCAACACTTGGGCTATTTTGGGACGGACCTCGTCATTCTAAACCGCGGTCAGATAACACTTGAGCTGGCGCACCTCTCTCCACACCAGCGGGAGGATGTTATACAGTCCGACAGATTTAATGTGCAAGAGACCCCCTTCCCCATTACACACACGACGGTTCTTCGGTGGAATCGAGTCTGGAACTTAAAACCCTTTGGTTCCGAAGCCGAGACCTGACCACCGCGGCCAACAACATCTATAACACAAGCCACCCGTCCAATATGAGAGCTAAAATTGAAACTTTTAGAAGACCAGTGAAAGCCAATATGTGTTTGAGTAATACAAGTACAATCCGCAATGCAATGGAAACCATACTACGGTTGAATACCAGATAAAGGAGAGAATTCCCGAGCCTGTTTATATACATTGCAAAGAGACTGGACACCTGTCTTCTTCAAAGGGGTTTTCTGCCTACCCATATACAACTCCAACCTTAGGACCCTGGAGATCATACGCCGAGACACTTAGAAATGATATCACTAGAAAATTTCCTCCCATAGCACAGAATTCGCCTGCACAACAGCAGAGAACCAGATTTCAACAGCAGCCACCTGAGCATAGCCTATTACTAGAAGCACATAGCTTCCATCCCAACATCACAGAGATGAAAGAATTAATCGAAGCATTTAAACACATAAAGAAGCTAATTGAAGAATTTCCTGGACTCCTGATTGTTGCAGCGAAATTAAAAGAAAAAAATCCAAAGATGGAAGAAAATTCTGGCTTCCTGGCATAGGGGTAGACTGTCTTCCCCATGATCTAGGCGTCCCGAGTTCGAGTCCCTGTTCGGGCATGATTGCTCTTCTATGTTCTATCTGTGAGTTGTGGGAATGTGCCCTCCAGTAAAAAGGGGTTGTGCAAGCAAATGTGAAGCATGAAGTAGCTAATTCGTAATCTTGGCCCTAGTTGATGCTACTGAAAAACAAGACAGGCTCATTTCGGCTTAAATCACCGAAAGTATCTGTCAGTGGATTTGTAGAGTGCCATAAGTCATAACAACTACAGAAAACTGATCTCCTTAATGCTCTTCTTGACTAAATCCACATCACTTGCCCACTCTCCATAAGCACAATCCTGATTCGCTCAATAAAAACAATAGCTTATCCTTCGTCCCACTCTCGGAACATACAGAGAACCCACCTTCACCCTCTTCACTGAGAAACTTTCATCCTATTGGCTCTGGAACCTCTCCCCTTATCTCCGTGTCCGGTACTTCACCTGGTTCCTGCCTCATTCTGGTCATTTCCAATCACAGTTCAGGGCAAGGAAGATATGTCATAAGGGCTATGGAGATAGCCTTGCTTTACAAGACGGGTGCTTCATTGAACTTCTCAAATTTCAACCAAGAAGAGTGCAGTTTTTGAATAGCACGTTTCTGAGCTAGTGATTGAATGCGGGGTGTTATTGCGATTGATTGGCGACATTTCTTTCTGACTGATGCTAGTGCCGTCGATTTTGTGCCACTTTAGAATTTTCCTGATAGACCTTGTTGAAAATAAAGACCTTTATTTTCATAAGATCCTGCTTATTGGATTACCTCCAAATACGCCCACAAGGAAAATTCTGTAACAATATGTTATCGTTAAAATGTGAAATCCAGTATTTCGTAGATAAGATTTCGTACTACAGATTTCATGAAATAACTAGACAAGTCAGTTAAAGGGCAAAGAATTATTGAATTCTACTATTTAACAAGGTATTCTATAGAATAACGATTATTTCATCGTTAAAGTATGAAATTCTGACACTCAGTAGTTTTTTGAACCGGTTCTAGTTGTTTACAGTCACAGTGTTTCTCTAGATTTGTCTATGGGAGAGAGAATTACTTTACATTGAAGAAGTTCCGAATATATATTGACGCGACGTTTAATCTTTTTTAACTATTCAAAAGTTGCGGTACTGTACAAGAATTTAAAAGTGCTCGTATGAAAAAAATGTAATAGTAAAAAGCATGCTTTTTCCAAAAATAAATGAAAGTGTCCCAGCAATCATTGCTCTAATAAATAACGGAAAGCAAAGTAAAGGTATTTCATAAAATTTAAATTATTATTCTCTTAATTGAAGCACTATCTTCTCTTTGAAAAAAATTTACACAATGTTTTTATGAGGCAGCAGTTTTTCTTCTCAGCAAGCAATATTTAAATCTAACTATTTTTTCTCTTTTTTTTTTTTTTTGTCTAATGTTAGCAATATGGGCAATAATAAATTATATCACATGTTTTTCTTCATTATTTATCCATTAAACATCCATAATAGAGATAAACTGTATTTTTCTAGAGGTTTGAGCCATTTATGATTAATTAAGTAATAAAATAACTTTGAAATGTTTTATTTTCAACTTTAATGGTTTATCATTAGTTATTTTACAGAATATCAAGGTAAAGTAAGAAATGCTTCCTTTTTTATATACTTTAACGGACTTGTCTAGTTATTTTATGAAATACTTAGGGTACATTTTCGTTGTCCAGGTGAAATGCCGCTAATGTGAAAAAATGAACCATTCAATGAACCGGAATGAAAAGTAGCCTCTACTCTATTCCTGACTATAATCTATTTCTGTGCTAAATTTCATCCAATTCTGTTCAGCCGTTCTAGTGTGATGGAGTAACAAAGATCCATGCATCCATCCAAACTTTCCCATTTATAATATTCGTATAAATTTAAAATGTTCATACAATTTCTATTCCAAATTTGAATGGCATATTCAAAGCCTCATTTTAGTAATGATGTTATACATTCATTTATTTTCGAAGAATCCTGGGGAACTATTGTTGACGCAAACCAGAAAAAAGATTATGCATTGTGGTAAAAACTTACTTTTACAGAAAAGCACATTCACGTGTTGTGGCTGGTAAATCGAGTTGCTATCTAGAAATTTATCAATGAGTTGCAATAATGCGACAAAAATGCTTCAGCCTTGACCATGAGGGCAAGCGACATTTTATTTACTACGCTTTACAAAGAAAACATGCGTATTTTTGGCCTTGGGATCGAAAATACGGAAGTTATTGAAAAAAAAAGGATCATAGGTTACACTGTGTTACCAAACTCATTTCTGCAATTTTAAACAAACCCAAACATTCAATTGAAAAAAGAAGCATCTTTAAAATGCTGCTGAATCATAATCAAAAACGTATTATTAGCTTGATTTGTCAGCATTTTTATGTGACGGAGAGTTAATGAGGGAAAATTATTACAATTATAAAAAATTATTACAACATTATTAACATTTTTAAGTAAGTTTGAGCATAAATATAAGAATCGACCTTGACTTTGAGGTTTTATGTTTGCTCATTGAAATAAGTAATTTTTAAAAATTTTTGGCCGTTTAAATTCATTTTAATTTTAAATGCTATGCTCGTCTAAATGTATTTGCTTTTCCAGATGTATTTAAGCTTTCCGACGATTATAAAAACACTGATTATCGACCCCAATGGCGAATTTTTAAAAATTGTTATTTCTCGTAGTTCAGACTTTTCTTTTTCCAATTTATCTTTTCTAAGAAAAGGAAGGCCCGACCTATCATCTAGGGTCACATATTTTTCAGTTAAAATTTGTCTTTCACTTGTTCAAAAAAGTGTTATTTCTTGTTATTCAGACTTTTTTCTGTCCAAAACAATTTGTTTTTCTTAAAAAAGGAAGGTCTAACCTATTATCCAAAGGAATTTCAAGCAAAATTTATTTTTCAGCTAAAATTTGTCTTTAACTTCAATTTTAATTTTCGTAAAAATTCTCCACCGTTAACGTTATATCTAAAAAACTAATAGAGGTATTCACATAAAACTTTCAGCGCTAGTTTTAAATAATAAAAGCAATGAAATGAACCAAAATTTTATGTTTTCCAAAAGTTTTTCTGTTGGTGAAGTACTTCTTCATTTATTGGTGTTTTTTTAAAAAAAATTAAGTTGTAAATTTACAGAAATTGCTTATAAACGTATATTTATAATCATAACTTCTTTGCATCTATAAAATGTTTCTTAAATGTTGGTTCATTTTATTCATCGTTATATTTTATAATTTTTGCACAAAGAAAATTAGGATTGTTGCATTACCATTTTGTATAAAGTATTAACCGTTTTGGTTAATATTCACTAAAATTTACAACAAATTTTTCTATTTCTCAAATTATATTTTCAAATAACTTTGTTGTATTTATAGTATTTTGTATTATAATTGACAATTCATCTAAAAACCATAATTTTAGTTAGTTTTTGAAAAATCCAATTTTTCAAAAAAATTTCTTCGAGCATTGTCGGATATCTTCAGTTTTGACGGAAATTATTGGATGTATCTGTGATGATATCTTAATAAGCCAGTGACAGCCACAAGACACGAGCGTACGCGTTTGTCGAATGGATAAGTTACCGGACTTCAAACCAAAACATAGCAGGTTCGATCCTTGATGGAATTCAACCTACACTTTAGCTCAATTCCAGCCAACACAATTCACATATCATTCTTTTAAGAAACACAGCAATGCTATAAATGTTTAATCGAAATAGGATTACTTAAGAAAGCACATTCTGATTTCCATTTGACAAATGGAAACTTTTCTCCAATGACTGGTAATTAAAGTAACACGCAAACAGATACTAAAATCCAACGGCAGTTGTTTTACTCAAACCTTCTCTCATATTCTCTAAGGAAAGTGTTATCCCACTCTCTCTATAAAAAACTCAACAATAGACTTTACAACTACTTAGAGCCGCTTTATTGAGTTTCACTAAAAATATTATTGAATAAGCTTTCAAAAAATTGATTTCTTAACGTGAACAGGAATCATATGAATTATAAAATTTTCGGTTTACGCTTTTGTACAGTATATTATTTCAGATCCTGTTTCTTTATTTTAAACTAGCCGCCTTTGGCGACCAGTTGGTTCGCCATGAGTAATGCGTTCTAAAATTTTCAATTAAATCACATATTCATTAGCCAAAATTTAAGAAGTAGTTAAAGTTAAAAGATTCAGTTATTAGTAGTTAAAGAGTCGGTAACTTTATTCGAAAAAACTTTTTGAGTTTAATGCTCTAACAATTTATCGATTATGCTTCCAAAATATTAAAAATGTTTTTTTCGGTGATGTTGCCAAAATGTTAAATATGTTTTTTAAAGAAAGCGAAAAAGGGGAAAAATTATTAAATTAATGATATAGATATTGCAAACGATTATAGAAATATGCCATTAAGTCGGGATTTCAATGCATATCCTGTCTAAATTTAACCAGGTTTACTGTAAATAAAGATAATTTATGGAATTAATGATGTAGATATTGCAAACGATCATAGAATCCATTGCCTTGCATTTATTTTTTTAGAAGATCTCATTTTATATTTATGTTATTTTATCCAGTCACATGCTGAAAGTTGTATTTCATTAGATTTGATTTGCGATGATAGTTTTTTTTTATTTGAACTTCCGGCATTGTTTTATTTTATTTTATCCAGTCACGTGCTCAAAAAAACATGGTTAAAATATTTCTTTAAAAATTCGTTAAAAATAGAAGCTTGAGTAAGTTATACATTAAAACACTGATGTCACAAGTTCATCCCTTTTTAATTAAAAGCTAAATATTCTTCATTTTTTAAAGCATTTATAGACTCGTGCTACATACTATGCAGCTATTTACTTCATTTAGACTTTTTTATAGATGTATTTCTATTATTAAACAAAGCTGAATTATTTAATTAATAATATTGTAAAAGTCACAAAAAATTCTTTGCATTTCCTTTTTTAAAAAAAGAAAAAACATATTTCATATTTATTTCATTTCATGCAGACACGTGCTAAAAATTGCATTTTTAAATGTTTAATTTGCAATAATTATTTATTTTTTTAATTTGAGTTTTTATCTATCTGATGGCAACCTATTGATAAAAGATCATTTTTCCCCTTCCACTCGTAACGTGCTCCTGCAGATTAAATTTTATTGTTTTGTCCGAAATATATTGTTGAAAAATATAGTTGAAATGCTTCTTTAAAAATTCATTACAAATAGAAGCTTAAGTTAAATGTTAAAATACTGATACTATTAGAAAGCTAATTTTTTTATCTTTAAATTGATGTTAAAATCATGTTTATCCGATAATATTTTCGGAAGTTATAGCGGAAAAACGTCGAAATTTCGCTTAAATTTTAATTAATTCAAATTCTAATTGAAAATTGGAAAAAAGGGCTCCGAGGTGCACATTCCCGACCTCCAAGGTATACATGTACCAAATTTGGTAGCTGTAGGTTCAACGGTCTGGCCTGTAGAGCGCCAACACACACACACACACGCACACACACACGCGCACACACACACACGCACACATTGAGCTTTATTATAAGTGTAGATATAGATTAACCAGGATATCTATATGAATAAATTAGAATGTTTGTTTGTATGTCTCTTATGCGCTGCCGTACCGCTCATCCGATTGCGATAGAACTTCGGTAACATATTGCTTGTTTATACACGAAGGTTATTGGTCATAATACAATTATTCTAAAAAATAAAAAAATACTTGCAGCATCTATTAACCACCAAATAATTTGCCAAGGATACATAAACAGATTCAGTAAAGATGCCAAATTCAAGCTAGACGTTAATATTTCGCAGCTATTGTACGTAAATACAATGCAAGTCTTTCTCTGAGGTAATAGTTTTATTAGAGAGCGTACGAGAAAGTTTCAGGGAAACCAATCCTATAAGTTTGAAATTTTAAATAAACATTTAATAAAATTTTAGCGCTTTTCGCAGTCACTTCCGAAAATATGATGCTACAAATAATTTTGCACCCTTTTAGTTATCTTTCATCTTTTTTTCTTTTCGACTATACTAAAGATTTTATGGTATAAATATATTTTCTATGTTTAATCAATTTTAAAAGAAAATATTTAATCACATTTTCTAATATTACACATGAGAATTCGAAACGAATATGAAACGAATCACGAGATACAAAAAATAGTTTCTTCCATTACCATTCTGAAAGAACACCAAGCTTTACAATTCTAAAAGAATGCTCAAATCTAATACATAAAAATGAATATTTGTTTGTAGAATAGAACAATAAAAATAGAATAAATACTATTTATGCGGTAAAAGTGTAGAATAGTGTGCCCCTTGCTTCGCCAAGGATGCCAAGTTGCCAACAAAGATGGCGGACAAAATAAACAAACTGTTCCGCGGAACAGTTACGGTTGCCATTTCCCGCCTTTTTATTTAGAATGTTTAACTAATTATAATTATTTGTTTAATACTGCCCGGTGCCTTCTACAGATGCCGAAGGCATCTGTAGAAGGCACCGGGCAGCATATTTTAACTTTTAAAAAACATCCTAGGGCTTCGCTTTCATGCGGAGTGGGAATGCAGTAGCTTCGCTTGCACATTGAACAGATGGACGATGTGGATTAAGGAATAGTAAATAATAATATTACAAGAAAGAATAAATGATGTTATAGGAATGAATATTATACAGAATTTTTAATATTTAATGTATTTACTTGCTTTATTTAATCTTTTCATAAACACTTAACACTTCATAACACTCAAAGCATTCTTTCCAAGCCTCATCTCATTAAAAAAATATTCCAATCATCCTTCATCCATTCAGCAGGTTCGAAATAGTGCCTAGCATCCCAACTACCAAACATCCACTCCTGTACGATTGCAGACATAATAATATTTCGAGGAAACCAAACGTTGGAGCACCAAAAGAATTACGAGAACTGCGAATAATTCCATGGCAGACTTCTTTTAATACGAAAACGCAGACGATTTGCGAATTCGCATAGTGATAATTAAAAGTGTGAAAACGAAAAAAATTTTTTGTAAATATTAACACAAAAAAATGAAATAAATGGTATTTTAATTAATATTAATTTTATTCTAAACTTTCTTTGTATAATAAATTTTAAATTAAAATAAAAAGCAAAATTTAAATCATCTGAAATCGATATTTTGATTATTAAATTTATTATAAAACAGTTGTAGTACCTGAACATCTCAACTATTGTAAAAACTAGTAAACAAAACAGAATTAGGGTTACTGTAAGAAAGTTCCGTTGGGTTGCCATATTGGCGATAAACTCGGGGGCACACCGTGCTACACTTTAACCTATTTATGCTTTTATGTATCCTTAAATTTCAATGAATAAATACGTTGCCAGCAAGAAAAAAATCATTCTTAAATAAACAAGATAACTGTTCAAATCCCAAACGATATTTTAAAGATTCTTTTGAGGCAGCAGCGTGCCGTGTACCAGCTAGTTATTGATAAAAATGAAATCCTAGTTTAAACTGTTATGTGAAGCATTAATATCGAACATCTATGCATCATAATAGTAAATGACTTGGAACAGAGCAAAGCCGTTTTAATTATCTACAGCGCCATCTATTGGAGGAAAAGGAGCTAATTTTTTTGTGTGTGTCATTCAATTCTCCAAATTGTAAATATAACATATGCTAAATTTCTTCAATATTCTCCAAGTAGTTTTCTTTCAGTTCTTCAAGCACTTCCGCTTAAATTATGACCACCCTGTACATCGAAATGCAAAATGAAATTGACCAATTAATTGTATGAGAGACAACATTTTATATTCTCTTCCAATGGCTACATAATGCTTAAATTCCCCTATACGAAATCGATTTGATCAGATATCTGATTGAATTCGGTTGTGAAGAAACTAGATTGTCAAAACTAGAGGAGATTGAAAAGAAATTAGAAACCTAAAACACGATATTTTTCTTAGCAAAGGATATTCAGTGGATTTACGGAGGACACTAAAATTTTCTTTGGTTATAAAATTCCGTTTGAACGCGTTTCTTTTACAACTAAACCACTTTTCATGTTACCATACCTACTGATGCCATCATATGCTGTGCCAGTGTTAAGGAATATCGACCCATTTCAGAAAGTAATTCCAATATCCATTTCTACTGAATAATTTATTGATTGTCGATCGTGTCTTACGCCGGAAGGAATAAATGTGCTCCTTTTTCTCCCGGAAATATACCAAGAGAGCAATCAATATCTTTTCCATACGATCGCAAGTGCAGCTAATTAAGAAAATCTGACGGAAAATTGAGCAGATCCTACGAATCTGGTGTGACAATAGCATGAGGTCGGTGCACAACTATTAGACGTTTCTTTGAGGTAATCTATTTTAATAAAAATTTATAGTATTTTATAAATTTATGAAGGAAAGTATTGTAAAAATGCGTGTCGATAACCATACTCCTATTCGTCTTAATATGCTGTACCCCTTTGAAGAAGGACGGAAAAAAATGCAGTCATTTCTCTATCTCAGCGACCTTTTCGGTGAGGGCACCATCATCGAATGTCGATGCAGGGAACGGTTTGTCCGCTTCAAATCTAATGACACTAGATTGGAAGATAAGCCAGGGAGAGATCGACACTCGAATTTTAACGACCAGGCACTTCTGGCAGTCGTGAAAGGAGAAGCAAGATTGGCTACTCGAATGCTGGCTGGCAACTTCAATGTGGAACATTGAACCACCGTTCAATTATTGAAGTATGTGGTAGCTAAATTTTAAATTTAATCATCTAAAAATTTTACTGTTGAATTTTCGTTTCCTTTTTCTTAAGAAACAGCATTCAAGAACGCTTGATAACATTGTTTAAAATCGCTTGATAACTGTGCACTAATCCAACACTAAAATTTCTAATTCATGATTCCAGTTATCTAAATAAGCCTATTTCCCCATAAGCGGGGAAGTAAGCAAAAAATATTTAGAAGAAAATCTTGCAAGAGATAATTGGAAAACTTGTATTGAATCATCCCTAAAGACAGGTGAAGTTTAAAAATAAATAATGCTTTGTGGAATGCTAAAAGCTACTAAAACTTGTGACACGAAAGAAGGCACGTATGATGATCCAGTTTCCATGAATTAAAATGTCATCAATAAAAAATTTACAAACTCTAATGTGAAAAGTTAATATTCAATCGCAATAAAGCATGGACTATACGTAACAGCACGTCTAGTATTCGCCGTATCGGGTATTTCGATCAATTTTGATTTAAATAAGATAAGTGAAAACTTAGCACATGTGTAATCATTCTAAACAATCTATTTAATCGGAGTTTGCTCAAAATATAAAATTGAATATGTTCAACATTTACTCGGATTTTTTTTATAAATAAAAATAAAGTTTATACACTTACTCTCTGAGCAGGCAGGCATATGCAAGCAAGGGCATCCATCTTTTTTCACATATAACTCGTTTCCTGAGCAGATAATTCGCTTTCAGATAAGAATTGTCATTTTTCAAGACAGGTACTGTTCAACTTTCGACATTGTTCCTCGCATAGACTTTGCACTTACAAAAACATTACAAATTTTCTACCGAATACATTGTGTACTCTTTGAAAAGCCAGCAGATTTGCTGTCCTTTGATATTACCAGAAAACATTCCATGTTTTACCTTGATGTGTGCAATATTGATTCCTCCGTGAATTTCCCTTTACTCGAGTATGCCAAAAGCTGATTTAGAAATAATTCAGTAAAGATATGGATTTTAGTAACTATGTAGACCATTTTATTGTCAGTCTCTATTGAGACGACTTATGGCACTTTATAAGGTAGCTGACAGCGATTTAATTCGTGTGAGCATCTTTGTTTTTGTCAGTAACCCCAACTAGGGCCAAGATTACAACGGAAATACTTCATGTGTCCCATTCCACCCTCTTTTCACAGAGGGACACATTGACACACCTCACAGACAGAACACAGAAGAGGACCAATCATGCCAGAGCCGAGACACGAACCCGGGACGCCCAAATCACGGGGAAGACGAGCGACCCCTATGGCATTACGCCGTTAATTTAGTTTCGTTATCGTCCTATTTTAAATAAACACTAGGGCTATTTTGGGACAAACCTTTTAATTTAGTACCATGGTAAGATGATGAGGACAACATTTGAGTTTGCATCCCCCCACCCCTTACAAAATTTCATCACAGCGGCGATAGGGCGTTTGACCCCGACGAATTAAGCACGCATCGGAACGTTTTGATGTCGATGGCTTACCATCAGGCCACCATGGCTCTCTTTAAATGTCAGACTTATTATCTACTGTGATATCAATACATTTCACAACAGACTCCAAGAATGCATCAAAAAAGATGGTATATATTTCAAAGATCAAGAATTTTAAGTAAAAAACTTCGTTGAAAACGCCACACCATTTTTACTTTCTATAAAGGAAGACATGGAGAGCTGTTTTTGATCTAAAACAGTTTCATATTTTCCTCTCACATTTTGAAAATTTTTTTCACACACGAGGCACATATCCAACTCTAATGAAAGAGAAGATGTCTTAGATGTTTAGAAAAGATTTTGAATCGAGAAATTTTACTAAAAGAATTACCATCTTCAAGAAACTTTGATTTTTTTTTGTCGTCCCTTTTCAAAAATTAACGGGAGCTGGTATAAATTTCTAAAATAAATATTTTTTATTCTAGTATTAGTAGTGAACAGAAAAGAAATATCTAGTATTATTAGTGTAAGTGATTTTGTCTGAACAAAATTGACAGTAGTATTGGAAAAGCATTGCTTACTAGTGGTCACTTAATGAAAACTTCAGTTGGGCAGCTGTTGCTTTATTTTGATTTGATAACTTTGAGATATAGGGATTGTATACTACCATTCTGCCTTTTACAATTTGCTTTGCTTCAGGAAAAGTTACATTTTATATATAATTCAAAATTTAGGTAGTCGAAGATTTAGAAGATGTAACAGAGAGATGGGGATAATTTTTACGTTTAGAATAATCGGACATACAAATATCAAAATTATGATCAAATTCTGTAGATTTGCCTCAAATTGAGTTATTGTATGGATTTATTGAGAATCCTGTATTTCTAGCATTTGAAACACTAAATAATATTGAAAATATACCATCAATGAAAAAATGTTTGTATTGCACGTCACTAAACATTCGACATAATTCAGGTACATAGATGAAAACATTCGATTTGACTCAAAATAGCATAGAGTTTGAACCCCTGTGTTTCAACAATACAGATGTAACAAATCATATGGTAATTTCGGATAATCAGATTTTATGTCTATTGCTTATCTGATGTACAGCTCGAGCATTTTTTAAAATTCTTCCAAGAATTCTAGTTTAGAGACATTTATGAAATCTGTGTCGATTAGCCCTCAACATGAGTTATTAATTTTGTCAATTCACTGATCGCTGAATCCTTTAAGTGCTTGGGTCAGAATTATTTTATTTCCCAAATGGATTACGTAAGAAATTCATAGATGACAATTATCGACTTTTGTTATTTCTAGTCTCACAGCTAAGCCGACCATGTTGTAGTAATGAAGTAACCGATACAATTATAAACCGGAGACACCAGCATACTGTTCGTCTAAAAGATCGTCTTGCAAGTCATCAAAATTTAAGTGGAAAGACCTGCAAAAGAGGTCAGATCACTAGGGTAAATCTGGGGTCTCATGCTCACATTTAAAGATATGTATCTATAAACTATAAAAATACATCAGAAATGAAATGCTGGTACTTTTCCATTACACCTGAGCAAATCTCGCCAAGAGGACTTCTTGGCGACAGCACACAGTCGCCATTTTGGCTTCGACTTACTTTTAATAAGTGGTGGCAAAAGATTACCAGCGGCGATATTCCGTTTGGCGTTGGTTGCATCATTATTAGCGACTTTATCGCCTGTGCCGGTATAATGGAAAAGTACCTTTATTGTTGCTAAAATCTTTGGAATGGCCCTGCTATTATTATTAAAGTTCTACAATGTAATATATTTTTTGCTTCTTATATTTCATTGCTATTTATGAATCTTAAGGTCTTTAAAATAGAATGTCAAATGGACAAAACTGAGTAATTTTTTTTATACATAAGCATAGTATTGCCAAATCTTGACACGAAATCTGTACTGCATAGTGAAAAGTGAAGCCTAAAAAGACCGGTAGCCATGCATCTGCTTTCGGGATTTTTAAGAGATTCTTCTTCGAACAAGAGAAATTTTATTAAAAATTATTATTATTTTATTAAAAGAACATTCGGAACAATATACGTAAGATTTTAATTTAGTTAGTGGTCTTTCTACTTTCTTATGTCGATGAATTTGATTTTATGGCCACGTGTTTTTCTGATTTGCTGTGATTTTTTGACTAACTACTGTAAAAAAAATTGTGTTTTTTTTTCTTTTGTGATACTAATCTTATCCCCAAAACCTCAATATTTTGGGTTTTTCGGGTCACGAGGGGTCAATTTCTTGACGAAAGTCAGAGCCTTCACAGAAAAAATCCCTGGTTTGAATCCCTGTCTGAGGGTGACCCTTGAGAAAGTCCTCAGGCCGGATTCTTTTATACTTTCCATTCCTTGGCTATAAATGCTTCAATTATACTAACAATTATTCTAAAGTTGTTCAGCTGTGTTTTAGTTGTAGAAGCATTCGCGCTCTCTAAATATAATGTATATTTATTCTAAAGGTCCAATAAACTCTGTAGGTAAAGTTCATACTTTTTTTTTGTTTTTGGATTGATATAAATTTGAACATTCAGGAACAATTTTCTTTAAAAAGAAATTATCACTATCATTATGCAAAGTTAAGCTTCTCGTTTTTTCGTTACATTATGTGTTGATTAATGACTTCTCATTCAATTAAAATACTTTATTTCTTTCATAAAAAGTACAAAAATATCTATTTTGATCATTTACAAACAAAATAAAAAATAAACAGTCTCTTAATACATAATCTCACTATCTTCAAAAGATAACGTTGGATGCAGAGTTTTTAATACTGCAGATAAGGCACACTGTGAAAACCAGGACACCGAGCTGCAAAGAAAACATCAAAACATTAAACAGGTGAATTCAGCAGCAAATATTGCAGACTACGCAAGCTGTCAAAACCAGGACACCGAGCTGCAAAGGAAAATATCAAAACATTAAACAGTTTAACTCGGAGACAAGCAAGATTGAATCAAAGAATTCCATTAAGTAAATGATTAAACAGAATGATTCAAAAGTGCTTATCTATGTAAATAAAAATGAATGTCTGTATGTCTCTTATGCCTTCCTAAACCGTTCATCCGATTGCGATGAAACTGGGTTAGCTTATTGTTTACAGCTACGGGATGGTTATAGAAATAGTACAATCATCTAAAATTAAAATTTAAAAAATTTGCATTTCAACTGCATCTATTTACCAAGGATTCATCTCCAAATAACTCGATGATGAGACGATAGATTTTGTAGAAATGCTAAATCCAAGTGAAAAGTTAATAGCTATAGTACATAAACTATAGTTTGTAGCTAAGTTTCATCCTTTCTTCTTTGCTATTATTATTCAGAACATTCTTTCCCATGTCGGACCTGCTATCGCGCCTTGTTCTTCAATCTATATAAAGCAGTGCGCGTTTTCTTTTTTCAAACACTTAATAAAGATTCGCAGTAAATATTCACATCTGTCGATGACAGGATATTTCAACCTATGATGCACTAAAACAACATTTAGAGCATCTCTTGCAAGTTAACTTTACACAGTTCATTTGCCATAAAGATGTAGTCAATCGAGCACACCATATGCCCAGGTTGATGGGGATTTGTCATTTATGATGTCATCAAAAGATGCTTTATGCTGCTTTTTGATCACGATACTTATTTTTTAGAGAAATAAATAAGAAAAAATTGGATAAAGTCTTCTTAAAATCGTACTGAGATTCTCGTCTTACTCTTACCCTCGAAAATACGATCGGTATTTGAAGTTAATACAGGCAAAAAAAAAATTACAAGCAAATGGTCGTGGACAGTGATTACAAGCAACATTTAAATGCATTTTATGTCTTAAAAAATACCGATGATGTTTTCTATATTATATGTATTCAAATTTTGAACTAATATATGAACTACTACAAGCTTTGAGCTACATAACTATATATACAAATTTTTAACTACATGTGTTAATATAAAAATGATAGTATATGCTCTTTTATATGCATATACTGGTTTTTGATTTAAAAAAATATTAAAAAAACTAAATATACTTGGTTATATTTTGGAAATTTTACCATTTCATGATTTCAGTTCCTGAATAAAATAATTACTAAATTCAAATCCAGTACGATTAATTAAATTAATCGATTATTAATATTAACAATCTATAAAAGCGATTAATCTATTTTTCACAAAGACCGGTTGTTATTGATAACTATCAATTATTAACAACCCATTAATTGCAATGACTACAATATGTTTTTATATATTACTATGAAATAATTCTCTCCTTACCCACTTTTTATCAATCGTTCCATTTTATTCTTTTCCTTTCCCCCAATACCACCGAGTTCAGAATATTCGGTCATTGCTTCATTTACGACTACACCACTAGTCACCTTTCTTAGAAAGTAACCAAGACTACCAGCTGCTTAGAGTGTTTCGAATCATTGATAAATGGTCTCGATTCCTGGAGGATTGACAGAAAGAACTGATTTGGTTTCACAGAATCGCGGGATTTCTTTTTCTCATTTTGTTACAAATTATTTTGATTCTTTACTTATCTTTGTAATTTAGCTTTGTTCATTATTCGACGATAAAAAGAACGGTCTAAGACAGGGATGAGAACCAGTGACACGCGACACAATATTTTGGGCCTACCACCGATCAAAACGGTTTGCATTTTATGGTTTGCACGTGATTTCATCTGATTAACTGAATTTTTCCCAGTCAGACTGGTTGGAAATTGAATAATTTGAAATGCAACGAGTTGATTTCCAGCCTATGTTCAATATGGATTCAAAAACTTATTCAAACAACAGAAAATTTGGAATCGATTGAAAGAGAAAGATTAACAGGCAGTATAAGTAAAAATACCAGGAACGGAATTTTGGAAAACTCGGAACTCTATTCCAGACATATTTAACTGTTTGAATTAGGTTTCTGATGCTGTTTTAACCCTATTTTCATTTGTCTATGCCTTCGAGTTATTACATTCAGAGAGGAATAACATTAAAGACTCGCTTAGAAACCTTTTGGCAGATTTTAAAAGACAATAAAATAATAATATTAATGCAAAAGTTCATTTTTTTAAAAAAAAGAAAAAGATAAAAATTAATGTAAAGTTCATTTAAAAAAAAAAGGTGATAATATTATTGTGAAGTTTATTTAAAAAAAGGAATAAAGTGATAAAATTAATGTAAAGCTCATTTGTTTTAAAGAATAAAGTCATAATATCGATGTCAAGCTCATTTTTAATAAAACAATTAAAATGTTAATATTAATGTAAAGTTCATTTTTTAAAAAAAGAATAAAGTGATATTAATATAAAGATATTTTTTAAAAATAAAACGATATTAATGTAAAGTTCATTTTTTATAAAAAATTAAGGTGTTAAAATTAATGTAAAGTTCATTTTTTTTTAAAAAAGAATAACGTAACATTAATATAAGGATAATTTTTTCTAAAAAAATAAAGTGATATTAATGTAAAGCTCATTTTTTAAAAACAGAATAAAATAATATTAATGTAAAGTTCATATCTTACATTAAAAAAAGTTTCGCCTAGTTATTTTATACAATCGGCAAAGAAAAAAAACATAAGCTTAATTGAGTATATTAAAACAAATTATAAAGTTTGCAACTTAAAAAGTGCATACTCTACATAATAAAAGCAGAAGTTAAATACCTACTTTGGATTTAAAATTTTAAACATTTTTGAAATTTTAATTTTAACATTAATCAAAGCACGCGATTCAATATCTTAATGCTTTAATGGAAATTTCCTTACAGATTATGTATCACATTAAAAAATTATTAAATGTAAGGAAAACGTCGTACTGAAATGAAATTATTCAAAAGATAATTTTGTGTTTTAATACAGCGCATTAGTTTAAATATATTGATGTCCCAATTTAAAGCAATATTTGACTATTTTGGGACGGATCTCATAATTTTGAACCTGGGTGTCAGATGACGAGGGTGACACTTGAGCTGTCACCGCCCTCTCCAATCTTTCACACCACACCAGAGGGAGGACGTTTGACTGACCTGCACCACATCAGCTTAGAAACAATTACAACAGCTTATATTCGAAGCATCCCCCTTTTTATTATAGAATGTTATTGACTAACGAAGAAAGTCAATCAAACTCGTAAATTTTGATTCACGTCCATCAAAGTTTACAAGATATTCTCTAACTGCCTGTGATTCGCAACCCCCAGAGTATGGTCTTCTGGAGGAAGGGGGACTAGCATAAAAAAACTGGGAACGATACACATGTATGCAGATGTTTATACAAAATAGGAAGATTAATTTCTGATTATATATAAATGACGCTAGAAAGTGAAAATATTTAATGATAAATTTGATTATAAAATCTGCATGTGCGATTTCATTTGAATTTTACTCTACAACAAATTGTTTTCGTTTTCATTTCAAACTTCACTTTTTTGTCTGCAGTTTGGGTTAGAATTGTGTATCATTTGATCGAACATGGAAATTTTTTTTAATTATTCTATTCCATCATCAGTAAAAAAAAAGTATATGCTAAAAATCGTTCTCATGACTAATTTGAAGAGAAAGTGCAATTTAAAATAATATCCATTATCAAGCTTTATTTAAATTTAACATTATTGTGTAATCTCTATTAATTTATTGTGCAATCTTTTTCTATAAATGCTCTTAATAATTAACTGTTCATATAAGAGTTAATGTTATTTTAATTAAAATCAAATTAGATCATAAATTTTGAGGAATTCAATGTTCCAATATTATAATGGTGCCGAAATAAATTGCTGTTTATAGCGAGATGTATTTTAACGTGAAGAAATATTCATTTAACATTTCTTTGACAGGAGTGTGGTGTTTCTAAAAAATCTACGAAAATAATCGAATTTTTAATTCTATAGCAAACACAATTCAATCAATTTTGGATTCATTAAAATTGACATATATTGATAATGCTTATTTGTTGTCATAAATAAATATAGTCACTTTAAAACTTTTTTAGATTTTTTTATTAACTCTGCTTTGTTTCTTTTTTACCTCCGAGAATATTTCTTGAAAATATTAATCAATAAGTTCCTTTTCTCTGTTCTTTTGAACATTAAAAATTTATATTCAAAGGTTTGTAACACTCAAAAGTAATTTCGATTAAAAAACATAATTTAATTTAAACTCAGTTGCATTTCTATTAAAAAATGTAGAGCAAAAATGATTCAAAAATTTTAAGTCACCATTAAAAAAAAAAAACACAAGTATATTTTCTATCTTACAATACCATTATTTCTTTGGCAGATATAAAAAGTGCCGAAAAAAAAAGAATGCTTGGATACCTAGTCCAATGAAGGCTGCTGATATTTATGAAAGTTTTATAGAAACAACATTGCGGAATATCTGAATTATAGGAGAATTGTTACAGGTGGTTGTTTTGGGTTTCATTTCAGAAATATATTTTAATATAATATATTCCTAAATATACCCTGTAATATATATAATATACCATATAATATTATAATTGATTGTACAATGTTTTGAAAACTTTTACATTCAACAGGGTTTTATTTTGTACTAGCCGCCTTTGGCGACCAGCTGGTTCGCCATGAGTAAAGCGTTCTAAAATTTTCAATTAAATCACATATTCATTAGCCTTGAAGTAATTCCGGGCATTGATTGACCTGAAATTAATATTTTCTTTAAGATGATGGACGGAAAGTTCTAAAAGTACACCTTTTCCTAATAATATTCTTTAATTTTATAAATCAGTTAGTTTTAACCATCGATTATGCTTCCAAAATATTAAAAAAAAATCGGTGATGTTGCCAAAATATTAAATATGTTTTTTTAAAGAAAGCGAGAAAGGAAAAAAAAGTATTAAATTAATGATACAGATATTGCAAACGATTACATAAATATGCCATTAAGTCCGGATTTCAATGC
Organism: Argiope trifasciata; assembly: GCA_026543055.1. NCBI lineage: Eukaryota > Metazoa > Arthropoda > Arachnida > Araneae > Araneidae > Argiope > Argiope trifasciata. The sequence continues at coordinate 161,048 of JAPMOQ010006025.1, forward strand.
ATATCCTGTCTAAATTCAATCAGGTTTACCGTAAATAAAGAAGATTTATTGAGTTAATGATATAGATATTGCAAACGATTGTAGAAACCTTTGCTTTGCATTTATTTTTTAAAGAAAATATCACATGTTATATTTATATTATTTTATCCAGTCACGTGCTTAAAAGTTGCATTTCTGTAGATTTTGCGATGATAATTTTTTTATTTGAACTTCCGGCATTCTTTTATTTTATCCAGTCACGTGATAAAAACATGGTTAAAATATTTCTTTAAAAATTCGTTAAAAATAGAAGCTTACATTATAAATTAAAAAAATTGATACCGTTAGAAAGCTAATTTTTTAATCTTTAAATTGATGTAAAAATCATGTTTATGCGATCATATTTTCGGAAGTTATAGCGGAAAAACGTCAAAATTTTGCTTAAATTTTAATTCAAATTCTAATTAAAAATTCGAAAAAGGGGCTCCGAGGTGCACATTCCGAACCTCCAAGGTATACATGTACCAAATTTGGTAGCTGTAGGTCCAACGGTCTGGCCTGTAGAGCGCCAACACACACACACACACACACACGCACACACACACACACACACACACACACACACGCGCACACACACACGCGCACACACACACACACACACACACACATTGAGCTTTATTATAAGTATAGATATTCACTTACTTGTAACAATAAAACAGCTACCGCTACACCGCCTACGAGGGCAGCTTTGCTTTTTAAGAAATCAATGACTGCATCATAGCATCCCTGGAAGAGACAAAAAATTAATTAACAAGAAGAGTATTGTGAAAATAATAAGACATATTTTTTAACTGTTATTATCATTACTTAATGGAAAAAAGAGGTCAGTATTTAAATTCCATTTTTATATGGAAATCAATATTTGAATTTGTTTTAAATTATTTCCTAATTAGTCTAGGAAATAACGTTTTAAATAATGCTAAACAAAACCGCAATTGTTTCAACTGAATTTCTGACTTCAAATTTCAGCGAAATTATAATTTTTTGATTAATTAAAATTTCTTACAAAACATAAAATACAATAATCTATATAATTCACTATTTCCACTCACAGATATCTGTGGTATCAAGTCAAGCATTCCAATATAAGGATTTTTTGTCAGTAAATATTATCTTCAAGATTTTATTCCACATTATTCATATGAACCTGCAGTTTTGCTTCCCAGCACGAATAGTTTTGTCATAAAAAATATTAATTTATAGTCATCTGTATTGGATGCTATCGGGTATCACTTTAATCATCTCAGAACTTGACGATGAATTTTTCAACAAAATGGATAATGCTGTAAACATCAAAAATTTAATGGATAAATTTATTAGAAACCAAGATACACCTGATTGGCCAAAACACTTCCAACTCCGTGTCCCGGGAACTATAAAAAGCCGGCACTCTCGAACTTTAATCCGTCAAATCGCCGTGTGGATACCAAAACAACGGCGGAGTGTTGAATTCCTGTGTGGCATATCCTGTCGTGTGTAGCAGCCAGTTGTGTGAAGTAGTGAGTCGGCAGCTAAAGCAAGAAGAGACAGAGGAGTGTTTCAGCCGTCTGGAGAGACTGTAGAGTGAAGCTCTGAGGATACCCTCTCCCGCTGAATCTTGTTTGGCCACTTCGTGTGCTGTGGAGGTTGTTACTACTTGTGGGCTACTGCCGTTATTGTGTACTGTGGACGTTGTTACTACTTGTGATGTACTTTCGTTGCTGTGTGCTGCTGTATATTCGTCTCGACGGCGTATCTCTGTTCTGTCCTGTCTTCGAGTAAATAAACTTCGCCGTTCTTTTCTACCGAGTCCTGCTCATTGTTTTTTTTTCACACCATACACCCACTAAACGCAAAACAAACTCGACGGTGGAATCCGTAACATTACTAAGAATCTGTGGGATCATCCAAGGTTATGAATAATTTTCATTCTTCTTGCTTAAATAGTTTTACCATCAGTTTACATTCCCTTGCAATGTCGTGTTCAGCTTAATTCGATTACTTGTACTAACATTCTATTTTGAAATTAAAGGAGGGCTAATTTGTGACAGATCCCGTCATTTTGAATTGGAGTGAAATGAGAAGATCGACCCTGGAAGTAGTTATACCAGAGAGAGGAGGTTTATCACTCGAAGGATTTAATGCGAATGGACACAGAAGTCTAAAAAGTGACTGGAATGTTTAAAAACGTAGGAGCCCTGTCCTAGTATATCAGACAGTAAACCGGAGGAGGGGGAGAGTATTTGTAAGGGTGTCTGAGGGAAATTTGCTCGGAATAGAACCGGGGCCCTTTGGATTTGATGGTCAGTAACATAACCACAGGCAAAAGCATGCTCGTGTCCCATAGATGTTATCTGTCTTAAGATATCACCACAGACTCAACCTCCAGTGAGTTGACGAACGATATGCGTTGTTGTTGAGTGGTGATGAATTGGTTTATTGAGTGAGAGGTTGCTAATGCGCCGTACCCATCTTTCTTTGGCGAGCGGAGAGCTTTTTAGTCACGCCAAGCGTTTTGGCGAGCGTGCGTGAATTTTTGCGTCGAGTCTGACGACTTTGTTTGCGGGTAGGTGGCGCCATGACAGTTGCATGAAGGTTGAAGGTTCATTGCATGAGGTCACCAATGTAGGAGGTGAGATGTGCTCAGAATAGAACCCGGGACCTTTGGGTCTGAAGGCCAGTAACATAACTACAGGGCAAAAGCATGCTCAGATCCCGTAGATGTTATCTGTCTTATTAAGATATCACCACAATGGTCTTATCAAAATTTTCTAATAAAGATGCCATCTATTTCCTCAATCCTCACAAGAAACTTAAAAATTGGTTAATTTAGTGAATGCCTTACACGGCATTGGCGTAAAACAGTTACAAAAAATTATACTTTGGCTTTAATTTTGCACTTTCACTAAATACAGGGTGTTTCAAAACATGTGGACAAAATGACATGGTAAATCCGTCATGCAACGAGGATCAAGAATCGCACAGGAACAGAGGGTTGCCACCGCCATCCGGAGCCGCTACAGGGCGTCTCAAATAACACACAATACAAAGAGAAGAAACGAAACCATTCCAGATCATTTCATTGATAATTTTACTGTCAAATGTTGAGCCTACAGGAGAAGCTCAAAGTTTTCACCGGATGCATCGAGACACACCTGGCATCTGCGCTGCACGGAGCGGCGCACCTTCTCAAACATACCAGGTGCGTCTCGAACGCATCCTGTTTCCACAGCAATTCATCCTACCAAGTCTTCCGGCGTTGTAACAGGTGTTTCATACGCAAGTAATTTTAAAATCCCCATAAGATAAATCCGAGGGAGACAGGTCTGGTGATCGGTGTGGCCATGCGATGGGTCCACCGCGACCCACCTAGCTATCAAGAAAAGTAGCTTGCAGATGTCTGGAGCTCAGTCGTGTTGAGATCGAATGCATTGCGTACAGGCATCGGAATACCATTCGGCATTTTTGGTAGAACGAATGTTGGATGCATGGAACCGTTGAGTCTTTCTGGGGTAATATACGAACCAAGTAAACAGTTTCCTACAATGCCAGCCCACACGTTAACGGAACATTTGCTCAGCTCGTGCTTGTACACAGCACCTTCTCGTGACTAGTGCCCTCTACAGGCGTTTGTGATCCTCTGTTCCTATGCGATTTTTGAACCTTGTTGTATGACGAATCTGCTATGTTATTTTGTCCACGTTTTTTGAAATACTCTGTATATTATACTATCCTAGCACGCAATTAATAATACGCGAAAAACAATATTGGCTTTACATGCTCTTTCCTCAATCGATTAACATAAAAACTTGACACAGAATTATAATTATAATTGCAAAATCGCAGATCACATTTGAGATTTAATTCATGGCATTTTTGAGCTATCACGTTAATGTGCTTCTTAAAACACAGATCGACAAAGGTCAAGCCACGTATTCTTTGACAAGAATCTGCAATATAGATGTTAATTAGGTGTACCGAATTTTATTTATCTAGTTATGTACATTTAGTAGCAAATGGGTTGAGTTGTATGCAAACCTTTAAACAGACAAAACTGAAAATTTGACATCAATCTGCAAATTTAATGTAAAGACCATGAACCTAATTTCCTTCGTCTAGCTAAAAGCATTTTCGAGTTATCTTTATCACAGACATTTTCCAACAATATGTTTTTTATATACATTGAAATCTAAAACTTGAAAATACGTCAAAAATCTATTGTCTTGCCTAACTTGAAACGAATTAAGGTGAACGCACACACTTGAAACTTCAAAAATCTTTCAAAATATCGAATTCTTGTATTGCGAATAAACATTCTTGCATTGCCTCAAAATGTGTTCTGGTCCTTTAGTTTTCAAACGATACCAAGATGTCGCCCATATTCGGAATATTTATAGAGTCATAAAAAAAATTATCAGTCATTTTCACTAATAACTCTAGTTTCAGTTTTTTAAACTTATTTTATGAAGAAGGATATTTTTCCACCACGTTGCTTCATTCAAACAATCCTAACTCAACAGGAAATGGGCCAAATGCAATTATTTACATATCAAATTAATACTACATGAAACAGCGGATGTTTGGTGCCTCCATCAAAGCTATACTTACAGAGAAACATTTTTAATGGCTATTTAAAAGTTAGAATTACAGAAAACAATCCCGCTTTTTCTATTCACCGTTAATGAAAAAAATTGTTTAAAAAAAATGTATATTTTTATAACTTGATGGAGGCAGACAACACGAAGACTCATATTAGGCCTAATTTCCAACTAGAATAATGTGTCTGTGCAAATGAGAATTCAAAATACCATGTGTCACAAAATATACTAATAAGCTCATTAAATGTTTACTAATAATTAGTGTAATATGGTTTTTCATTGAAATGATTTTAAACTTATATTAATGACATTTTGTAAAAAAAAATGGATTTTTAAAGTAATTTTTTTTAAATTCTAGTGTATACATAAACAAAATGAAAGTGTTTTAAAAAAGAATCGTACCTTTGAGTAGGGAGTTACGGAACCTTTGGGTGTACACGAGCCAGGGATTGGCTTGGGGTTTGAAGTATCAAGACTGTAATCTCCGGGTCCGTCAATACCGCAGCACTCAAGCTGTTTCATTGGGAGGTAAATAAATAAAATTAGCATATGAAAATAAAAGGAATCAAGTATGAACAAATGAAATTTACAAATGAAAATAAAAGGAATTGAAGTATAAACAGATAAAATTTACAAATGAAAATAAAAGAAATCGAGGTACAGACATATAAAATTTACAAATGAAAATAAAAGAAATCGAGGTATAGACATATAAAATTTACAAATGAAAATAAAAG
>JAPMOQ010006025.1:174798-220360 GCA_026543055.1 Argiope trifasciata
GCTAAGTTAAGGTTATCATGTAAGAACATTATTATTTGTCATCATTATTTTAAGTCATTCATCGGTTTGAATCAGTATGAAACAAGCGACTTCTTTCTCGGTCGCTCTTTCTCTAATGGTTAATGACTTAAATTAATTGACATCATTCGTAAGAATCCAGAAAATGTATAATTTGGAAATTAAATTATAAATTTAGTTAGCGATACATCGCCAAATGTAACAACATTCCGTATTATTTTCTAATGACCCTATTTTAACTAGCTGAAATGATCCCTGACCCAGTCGGGCCGCGGTGGTCTAGTGGTAACGTCTTGCTTTGGAACCGGAGGGTTTCAGGTTCGAGACTCAATTCCACAGAAGAACCATCGTGTAAGGGGGTCTCTTGCACGCTAAATTCGTCAAACCAAATGTCCTCTTGATGGTGTGGAGAGAGGTTTGCCAGCTCAGGTGTCGTCCTCGTCATCCGAGAGTGGTTCAAAATGACGAGGTCCATACTAAAATAGCTGTAGTCTTGTTTTAAAATGAGTCGTTAATAAAACTGAACCAACTATCAATTAAACAAAAAATATTTTAACTTGTCTGGCTTATTTTTAAAAACTTTGCACGAGTAAGGCAATAACACTGCGATTTCCAAGAAGAAAACTATAACAGCAGACGATAGATAATTCAAATATTGCGAAAGCCGATTCCAAAATAAAGTTAAACAATACTAATAAAGGACGGTAAAAAAATATATCGATTAAATGATGTTGATGAATATTGCCTACGCGATTTCATGCTTCAATTATTCATTGCCTTCAATTATTCAAAACATCCGAAACAGGATCATGTTCTCACATAATATCTGTGAAATATTTTATGATTTGGATATGCAATTTCACTTATGTTTTTTTAAGGTGAAAACTCATTTTTAAAAAATGTGTGGTCACTGTTTTTTCATGGTTGTGTTTTAAATAGAAATATGTTGCATCAAAAGTTCTTCAATAATATTTAAAATTTTCGTTTGGAAAAAAAAATATTCTGTACAATACGAAATGCGAAACCACAAAACGGCTTATTAATAGAAAATGATTAAGTTTCTGCAATATCTTCGCGGCATTCAGGATTTTAAAGAGTATCAAAGGCATTTTGCAATGGCAACACTTTATTCCTACAAAGCGTCATTTTTGAGAACAACCAAAATCATTATTAAAAGGCAAAATTTATTAAATATTATAAATTGTGCATTTTCGAGTTAAAAAGTGGAAAATACTTACATTTTTGCTGGCGACAGATGTCCATACGAGGGCTACTACAGCGATTTCCAGAATTATGATGATGATCATAATGATAGAGAACTGAAATCATCAGAGCAATTTGTTACAAGCATGATTAAATTCATATTCAATTGAAAATTAAAAACAGTAATCTGTTCATAAAAATATAAAGTAGAAGATAAAAAATTTTTAATAATTTGTTCCTAACTGCATTATAAATATTAGTTACTCTTACGTAAAAAATAAATCATGCTGATCTTTAAAATCTACATAAATCTAAACTACTCATGACTCAAATGTTAATTAATGAATCGTATTAATTTGACTGAATTCATGAATGAGAAAAAGAAAAAAAAAATAAAGAATTCAAGTTAGTGGAAATAAAGAAGTCAAAGTAAAAATAAGATGACAATAGATTTAAAATTTGATTAAAGCATATGATACCTAATTATAAACTGATTTTTGTATGGGATATTTCAATGCTTGTTTAGCATTATTAATAAGTTTTTTAATGCTTATCTAACTTTCAAAAAAGTAATGACGCATACTCACATAAAAATTACAATACTTACATATCAACTCTAAAAGAATGAGTTAACATAATAAAAATATATTAGTAATTTACATTAATATTTGTTGTTATTCTCATTGCCACTAGAAAATGAATTGGCTTTTTTTTTTGAGCAAATTTCTTTTATATTTTAAATTTCTATCGTCAGATGGCAGCACGTCCTAAATGCAAGAATCCTAACTTATTGTAGATTAGAAAACAACAGTCGCAGGAATTCAAATGAAAACAAACTAAAAGGAAAGTTGAGGAGCGTATGACTGATTCTTCAATCTTATCAGTTTATTATACAGTTCCTTGAATACAAATCACTCGATATAAATGTGAATTAGATATTTTTAAGCAAAAAGATTATCTTCATGCCTCTTTGCATTGTAACAAAGGAAAAGATGAGTCTTCACATTCTTGATAATAGTGAATGACTTAACAATTATGGGATCCATATCTTTTACTTCGAGAAACTATTAATCTCAAACCATTCATTTATTCACCAATCAATAAAAAATATTGTTTTGTCTGCTTTCTAGAAAACTTCAGCTTCAGACTATATATTTTACTGTAGCTTGTAGAGCATCTTAAATACTTAAAAAATCAAAACAAGATTCCAAGCGTTTTAGAATTCCATTGGTTTCGTTTATTCTCTTCTCTTCACTCCATCATTCCCATACCATTGTCAGATTCCAAAAGGTATACAATCGATTATCAGTTATTATACAAAATGATATTAATAAAATATGTTTATTAGAGAGGAAAATCGTTTGCTTTTACTTTTAATAATATTTTAACTGAAATAAGAATTGTATCAGTTATAAAACGTTTGCTAAGTGTCTGTTAACAGATATGACATTTACCGAAGAATTTGACGATGAATTAATATATTGAATAATACTGATGTATAGTGACTGCGAGGAGTAGTAGCCACTGTTGCAGCGCTGAAACTCTGTACTTCAAAACACATAATAAGCAAAAGGAATCGTCTTGTAAACTTAAAAATTACCTTTTCTGACATAACATATCAGAAAATATACATTTATTTGAAAAAATGCATTAAAATCGGTTGTGGGAATTTCCTGTCGGATGATAAAAATATTGAATTTTAGAAATTATGCTAATTTTTTTTATTAGTTGCAGAAAAATGACATTTCTTCTTAAAGTCGGCTTTCTTTCAGAAAAATTAATAATCTGGGAATAATAGTTTTCGAAAATAAATGTTAGAAAATAGTATATAATATCTAATTAATCTGCATTCTAAAAAAATTTTGATTCATTACAATTAGATTAGTACGATCCACATGTGAATCACAAGCCAATTAGGGTCTTTGCTCACTACAGAATAATATTAACTCTCGCATTAATTTAGTTATCAAAAACACAAATTAGAAACTTCGATGCTCTGGCGTCCTGGTATAGGGGTAGCGCATCTTCACCATAATATGGGAGCCCCGGGTTCGAGTCCCGGTTCGGGTATGGCTTACCTGCTATCTATCCATGAGGTGTGTGAATGTGTCACCCTGTAAAAAGGAGTTGTGCAAGATATGCGAAGCATGAAATATATAAGTCGTACTCTTGAGTCTAGTTGGCACTACCGAAAAAAAACGAGATGCTCATTTTGTCATAAATACCCGATAGTAACTGTCAGCAAGCTTAAGAAAAGAGCCATAAGGAACAACAACTGCTTCGCTGACAGTAACTGCCAGTAAGCTTATGAAAAGTGTCATAAGGAACGACAACTGCTTCGCTGCCAGTAACTGCCAGCGGGCTGATGAAAAATGCCATAAGGAACGACAACTGCTTCGCTGTCAGTAACTGCCAGCAGGCTGATGAAGAGGGCTATAAGGGAGGGACACCAAAACTTACGATGACCAGCATCCAGATCTTGGAGGCGATGGCACCCCAGCATCCACAGAATCCGATGACCATGACGACCACCCCTACGATGATGAGGATGGTGGTGGAGGTGTCGAACTGCTTGATGTCGAGGTTCTCCTGGATCTTGTAGAAGTCCTTGTCCACTTTCAGCCAGATGCCCACCGCAGTGATGGCTGCGCCCAGGAGCTGGAATGGCGGGAAATTTTTAAAGAATAATATTTAAAAGAATAAATTATATTTGAAATAAAAAATGAAATTTGGGATAGTAGTTTTCAAGTTATTTGAAGAACATTTTGACTATTTAGTCATCATTTGTCTTAATTGATTTAAGGTATCTGACTACGTAGGAAGGATAATTTTCGAAGCATTGGATTTGAAAAAAAAAAAATGATTTTTAGATGTATTGCCAATTATAAAACAAATACTATAAATGCAATGAAATTATTTGAAAATGTTTTTTCGATTAATCAGAAAATTTGTGGTAAATTTTAATGAAATTGAACCAAAATGGCCAACACTCTACATAAAATTTTAATGCAGCAATCCTATTTTTCTCTGCTCACAAGTTATAGAATATAACGATGAATGAAAGGAGTCAAAATCTAAGAAACATTTGGAGATGTAAAGAAGTGACGGGTAAAAAAATGCTCATATACGCATTTTTTCCCATAAATCCACAGCTTAATTTTTCTAAAAACACAGATAAATGAAAAAAATATATCATCCACCATAAAAGTTTTTGTTCATTTCCTCGCCTATATCATTTAAAACACATGCTGAAATTTTTGTGTAAATACCACTAATTCATTTTGAAATATAATGTGAACAGTAGAGAATCGTTATGATAGTTAAAATTTTGAGAATATTGAAATAAAAGACAAATTTTAGCCTGAAAAATATATGACCCTGGAGCATAAACCCTTCTTTTTCCTAGAAAAGACAAACTGTTTCGGAAAGAGAAAAATCTGAATTACAAGAAATAATTTTTTTTTAAATTCGCCAATGTGGTCGATAGCCAGTGTTTTTAACGTTGTCGGATACCTAAAGTCACTAACCAGGCTAAACCGATTTGAAATAGTCACGAGACATCTTTACCGGTTTTTCACTCCCTCTCTGTAAATATAATTTTTTAAACTCTTATTTTCAATTTTTCTGGCTGGCAAACAAATGTTTGAGCTCAACCAATTTTAAGAAGGAAAAAAAATATCATTTCTCTAAATATCGACGCATGCGTAATCGTAATCTTACGTAATCCGTAACGTGATTGGTTTAAGCTGGTTAATAACTAAAATTAATGAAGACAATTCTTAAGAATTCAGAGAAGGAATAATTTGAAAATCAAGTTGTCACTTTATAGTTGGCGATAAAAAGCCAAATGTATGCATTGTTTTCTAATAACTCTATTTTAATGAGTTCAAATGATCCCTGAACCAACCATCTTTATCTATTAAACAAACAATATTTTAATTCGTTCGGTTTATTTTTAAAAACCGTTGCGTGAGTTAGATAATAACATTAGGATTGCCAGAGGAATAACTACAGCAACAGACGATAGATAATTCAAAATCTATGCTATGCAAGCAGACTCCAAATTGAACGACATTACAAGACGATATATATTTCAAGAGCTACACTGTGAAAACCGATTCCAAAATAAAATTTAAAAAAATTTAAAATCCGAATAAATAGCAAATTTACTGCCTACGCATTTTGGGGCTTCAACAATGAGTTGCCTTCAAATCGCTTCAAAAACTTCAATCCCAAACAACATCATGCTCTCACACGACAATATAAATTAATGTCTTATCACTTGCTTAACACGTTAAGCACTTGTCATTTTTTCCGTTTGGTCCGTGGTCTTCACTGATGTTCTAAATCTTTAGATGTTACACGCAATAAGCGTATCGTGTTTCAATGAAGACAAAGCGTTATGATAAGAAAAATGTAAGCTTTTTTTATTAATTTATTAATAGATGAAATTTTTTTATTTTCTTTTATATCGTATTTTATAGTGGGAATCACCGGTGACTCTCGCAGTCTGTGGGGCTATTTTACGCCCGTCACGAAAAGTTTAGTATTCATCATCGATTACTGACTCAAGCCATGTAGTGGTGACCGTAGAATTTTTATGAATCCACGTGCCATTTTTTTTCTAAAGGAATTCCAATGAGCTACAGGAGGCCGTGGTGGCCTAGTGGTAAGGTCTCGGCTTCGGAACCGGTGGGTCCCAGGTTCGAGGCCCAATTCCACCGAAGAACCACCGTGTGAGTGGGGTCTGGGGCACGTTAAATCTATCAGGCCAAACGTCCTCCCGCTGGTGTGGAGGGGGGGAGGGAAGAACGAGGGTGCCATCTCAGGTGTCTTCTTCGTCATCTGGCCACAGTTCAGAATGACGATGTTTGTCCCCAAATTGCTCTAGTTGCGCTTCAAAACGGGACGTTAATATAACTGAACTAAACCAATGAGGTACAGAGGAACCGCCAAATAATTTTGGCTTCGATTATCGGGAAGATAATAAAGCTAAACACTAATCACTCCAAACTCTTTTTTCACTACGAAAAGATACGTTTTGCCCCGTATAGCAGTAGATGTTTTAGTTATGCGTGTCTTTCAAATAGAAATAACATTAGTGTTGACTTTTGTCGTTGCAGATTCGATTACAAATAACTTGTATTAGGATTGCAAGATATTACTTTTATCAGAATGCACTCTGAATGGGAGTCATCTGTCAAATGGTTTCTAAGCGAGTCTTTCATGTTATTCATCTCTAAAAATAACGCCTCGTAGACACAGGTAGATGAAAATAGGATTAAAATAGCATGAGCCAGCTTTTTCAAACAGTTAAATGAGTCTGAAATCGAATTTCATGTTTCCAAAATTCCGTTCCTGGCGCACTTTTTACTTACGTTGCTTGTTAATCTTTCTGTTTCAATCCATCCCAACTCTCTCCTTGTTTCAATACATTTTTCAATCCATATTGTGGGGAAGACCGTCCACGTTTAAAACGAAGTGAAGCGAAATGTAATCGCCGCTAGGCGGCGATGTTGTGACGTCAGCCTGCGAGCTGCGTAATATTTTCAGAACGGAATGTGAACTCGGTGTAGCCGGATTAGTGATAATAATTGTATCTGTGTTGTGTCGTCCATTGGTCAATAAACGTTATGTGCTTGAAAAATCTAAACTTATTTTAAGTACCTAGCATCGGGTAGATGCAGACCTGAAAGATTTATTTAGATTTGGTTTTCGAACACGTATTGAACTAGACTAGAAATTAATCAGATGCATTTGATTCTACCATATCATTTGGTCCACGTTTATTTTTAAACGCCCTGTATAAACAAAGCGGGAGCAGCTTCTTCACGTTTGCTTAAATTAATTTAATTTTCCTACGGGAGAAAAATTCATCGATTCAAACATTTTTCAAAGATTCATCCATTTCGAATTAATTCAATGTTGATTTAATGGTATCTCAGCCAAATATTCCAAGAAAAGGATCTCTACTCCCAACGGTTTTCATTAACTCTTTCGCTACTATCACATTAATCCAGTACATCAAGCTCCAAAGCTTGAAACCCTCCTTCATCTAAACAATACCTCATTGTTTCAAATTTCATTTGATTGGATGGTAAGATAATAAATTGTCACTTTATCTTCCCCAGCGAGTTTCTCACTGTGATGCTTTGAAGTGCGTGTCAAAATTAACCCTTTTTGCAGTATTTGATTATTTTTTTTTATAATTCTCAAATATCCCACAGATTATAATTTGCTTTTAATAATTAATTAGAAAGAAAACACTTTCACATTGTAAAAAAATAATTTTTAGCAAATAGAAGAATATTCAACGACAAATAAAATTATCACTTTTTTGTTTTCACATATTTTATCATTTTACTAGTTAACTGGCTTTTTTTTTAAGTTCTAGTAACATTAACTTTGTGTTGTAAAGTAACACGAGGGGTATTTCGGGACGGACCTCGTCATTTTGAACAGCGGTCAGATGACGAAAACGACACATGAGCTGGCATCCCCCTCTGCACAACACACCAGTGGGAGGACATTTGGCCTGACAGATTTAACATGCAAGAGACCCGCTTACACGACTTCTGTGGAATCGAGTCTCAAACCTCTCCGGTTCCGAAGCCTCTCAACCATGCCACTGCGGCCAGTTATCTTTGGCAACTAGCCTATTCATCAATTATATTGGTTATATTTCATTTATTTTTAATCCCTTAGATATAAATTCGAGGCAGGGATTAAGGCTGTTTTATTTCAGTTGTCTTAACACACATTCTATGTACATGAACCTTTTTATTTATACCATTCCCATGGCAAGCTAAAACCCTTATTCCTTTAACACTCGATTGGTCCTTCTCATACATTATTCAAAACGGTGCGCAATTTTGATGCTTTATTTATTTTTCAGTTTTGATTATTAAAAACGCTTAATAATGGTCAAAAGCTGTAGATTAATTCCATTCCTACTTTTAGTTCCCACTCTCCCTATTTAATTTTATATATTGTCCATATTTTCAATAGTTAAAATACTTTTTTATTCATCCACTCCAAATACATTTTGTTAACCTTGTAGTGGATGATACGCAATGTTAATACAATTTTTTTTAAATATTAATTCATTAATTAAAATTTTCGAATATTTTATAATTAGTCGCCAAATTTGTCAGCACGCTCCGAGATTACTCACACGACACCGTATCATAAATAATATAAAATATTTTGTTCGCTTGTTTTTCAAAAAAACTCGACTTAAAACAGTTATGAAAGTTTGTTTTTCCGAAGCAATAAACATATCTTAGAATTAGACGAGTTGACTTACTTTTCCGAGGGCAGAGGGTTAAAAACATAAACGTACATTTCATCTATCTACTGGTTTAGTTTAGTTATATTAACACCCCTTTGTAAAGCTACACTAGGGTTATTTTGGGAGGGACTTCGTCATTGTGAACCACTGTCAGATGACGATACCTGAGCTGACGCCCCGCCTCTCCACACCACATCAGTGGGAGGATGTTCGGCCCCGACGGATTGAACATGCAAGAGACCCCCCTCACACGACGGTTCTTTGGTGGTATCGAGTCTCGAACCTGAAACCTTCCGGTTCCGAAGCCAAGACCTTACCACCAGGCCACCGCGGCCCCATCTATCTACTACATTTTGTGTCAATGCAACTTTTCTGTTTTACTCGAATTATAAACTACACATATTTTAAACAGAATACTTTTTTTTTAACACTTAGTTATGGAAGAAAATCGCGCCATTTCGTAGTTAACGAAAGAAAGAAATATTTTTGAATTATAGCTGTCATATAATGAATTACGTTAACAACGCAACGTAATTTTTTTTCCTATAATGAATTACGTTAACAACGCAACGTAATTTTTTTCTTATAATGAATTACGTTAACAACGTAATTCATTATAGGAAATTAGGGCAAAAAAACACATTTTAATGAAATGGTCAAAATTCAGGAAAACATTTGTAAAACATTAAATTGGTATTAGTGAAAAGATAATTGTTAAGGGGAAAGGAAATTTTTTCGCATGTAATTTCGTTTATATTTCCAAAAAGCTTTTGCCCATTCACTGAAATACTTAATGAACCGTATCACATGAAAACCTCAATCAATGCATTTTATGAGAAAAGCTGCTTTCTTGTAATGCAGTTAGTTTCTTTCGAAAGAAGTTTCTAGAAGCTACAGAACTGACCTCGATTTTTTTTATCTTTCTCATATACGAAGTATGGAGATTATAGTTGTCAAATAATTCCAAAACGAAAGTTTGATGAATCTCCATATTTTCTTGAGTTGCACGATATCTCCGTGTTCAAAAAACATTTTACTAGCAGTATACATAATGTAGCACCCAAGAAGAAATATTAGTTTTAAAAGTAAGGTCTACCCTACACCCAATATGACATGGGCATGTTACGAAACACTAAATTAACAAAAAATATATTCGGAAATCATCAAAAACAGCTGCAAGACAATTATTTATGGCACACATTCAGAAATATGCAAACTGTTAAGAAGGCAAAAATAGGACATGTCCGTTGACAAAACATTCCACTAAAAATATACAATAGAAAAGACGTTTGAAATGTTTGTTTTTCCACTTCTCCTCTGTCTCCAATTGAAATGTGTACCTCTGTCAGCTGACTGGCGATCCTTTCACTCCTCGGAATTTCGTGATTCAGATGCAATCTCCGCAAATCAACTGCAGTACGATTTAAAGAAAGACGGCAATTTCGCTCATCAAAAGACTCCCCTACCCTAAGTGGGGACATTCCTCCTTTGATATTCGAACATTTCTTTCCATTTGATTTTTTTATCGTCCAACAAGCGAAGTTTTTGGCATTTAATGTGTCCCGGCGAAGATTTTATTTCCTTTTTTTGGGCATAATGAGATTTGAATTGCTGCTTAAAATCAGATGTATATAAAAAATGTACCGCATACGCATACCGCAGCTCTTGCTATCTGTACTTGCGCAGTTTGAGGTTTTCGAGCATGTCCGGAATAATTAAAATCGCAATTATAAAACTAATTTTGTTGTTTTGATAAGAGTTCAATGTACTAAAACCTTACCCTGTAAATGCCCTATAAAATGGCATAAATATCTCCAATATCGGTTAACTATTTCTTGATTTATTGCAATTCAAACAGAAACTTTCAAGAGATTTCACTTTATACCATGTATAGATTAGTTTACTAAAAGTAATTTAAAAATGCTTTCAGTAAGCTGGATGAAATCTGGCACTTAACCTTACCATCAAATTTGTAGATTTGTATCTTGATTTGAGTGAAATCCGTTCAGAAGGAATCCTATCTGTTCAATTATTCGAATACAAGTCAACAGGATAACTACTAAGCCATGAGAGCAAGATTTATAAAACTGGGTTAATGAATTTAAGATCTATAGTGTAGGAGTCAATTAAATAGATGTCCTAATTTATGTTGATTGTAGGTACTTACTGTAAAGATTCAGCTTCCATTGCCCTGAGACTCTGTTGACCTCTGTAGCGTTCCTTGGTTCCCACTCTCGATAACTGGCATTTCCGATCTTGCCGAGTTTTCAACTATGTGGCACCCCCACAGTGTTAAGTGCCTTCAAGACTACCAGACAGGATACCCATTCCCTCCGAATTCCAGTCATCCTGCCGATTAGTGGAGACCAGATAGAGATACAAAGCGTGTGTTTTAAAGCTTTATCACATGGCGAAATAACAGTGCGCACTTTTCATCAGAGATTTTCCGTTTCTACTCTCAAGTGCCGGTCAAGCAAGTTTTTCGTCATCGACAACTTTTTTTAACCGGCTTGAAAAGGCCGACGATAGTGACGGAAATATTGTCTGTGAACAAAATTCAACCAATCATGTGAAACTTTGATAGTGACGTCACATTCGTCACTTCGCAGACGAAAAATACGGACGATATTTCGTCGTGTGATAAGACCTTTAGTCGATCCAAGGGACGAAATCATACCTTCAAAGAGGGAGAGTGCCAAGCCCTTCGGTTTAGTTATAATACCATACCGTTTCAAAGACACCAGAGTTGTTTTAGGACGGACTTCGTCATTTTTAACCGCAGTCAGATGACGAGGACGACACTTGAGCTGGCACACACCCCTCTCCAAACCAGAAGGAGGGCGTTTGGTCCCGACGGATTTAACGCGCACCATACCTGCTTTGCACGGCGTTTCTTCGGTGGAAAGGGGACATTAAAATAACTAAACTAAACTAGCGGGTGTGGCGGGTATTATGCAAGCGGGACCCGCGACTGAGAGGCCCCCACTGTGTTTCAAAATTAAAACAGTGTTCTGAACAATAATATTACATATAAAAGTAACAATAATATGACATATTAAAAGTCCACAAGCTTGTTTCCACATGGCTGGCCGGGCATCGACTGACGCCTTTATTAGACGAAGATCGATAACTATAAAAAGGCGGGTAAAATTCATTTATGAATAAGGAAATCCCCTTTAGACAAGTTAAAACACAGCAGCGTACCCGGCTCCCAGAAGTCGAGGCTGAGGCTGGAGTCAAATAGACTTGGAAATCATTAACTATCTACTTTTACTATATCTGATGTCATATTTTTCGTATACATCTGTGTATGTTTGTATTTATTAAGTTGTTCAAACAAAAAGTAAAACGACGATAAATCAAGCGATCATCTCCTAGCGATGCATACTTTAGAAACAATTACTATAGCGACTGAATTTAGGTTCAACGGTTGATATAACAAATCCAAATATAGGTGAGAAAATGATATAACTTAAATAACTATTTCAAAGAATAGTAGATGCGACTATTTTTAACGTGTAATAATCTTCCACTTCGTGGAATACACGAAATAATAGGAACGTTTATTAATGAAAATTTTTAAAGTGAAATCGAACTAAGCAAATACGACTCTATGCTTATGGATCATATAAACAGAATAAAAAATTCCTCAAACTTAATTGTCAGTGATTTAGTTCATAGATTACAAGATCAAATTATTCCTACCATAAAAAATGAAATTCTAAACAAATTGAAAGATAATATAATTGCAGCTACCTGTTACAATAATTAAATGGATTCTATTTTTGATATTTTCCATAAAAAAGGAAACTTCAGTCTTTATTAGGGATATAAATTTTGAAGAGAACAGATTAAGTGTGAATGAGTCATTTATAGGATTGACTGAAGTAACTGGCGTAACTGGAGAAGGACTGGCTAAAGATATATTCGGAAATATTAAATGACAACGATAGAAACTCAAAAGAACAATATAAAAGTGTAAAATCTAGAAAAGAAAATCTAGATATCTATTGCTCTCATCCAATCTATGTGTGTCCCTGGCTTATATTCTTTTAATTCATTGATTTTTGATATCGCTTCCTTCAGTGTATATATTACTTTTTATAGGTTACTGCAATGTTTGTATTGCGTATTTTCTGCATCTACAAAAAGACGGGAAAATCTACAAAAGCATTAAATATTACTCTCAAACCTTTATGCAACACTCATAAGGAAACCAAAATAGATACTGTTAAAGCAGTGTATATACAATTTGAGCAAACTTGTTATGCTCTAGAAGATTTTATTGATGCAAATAACAATATTACAACGCTTTCGAAGCTTTAAGTCTATTGGATTCAATAAAGAAATGACATTTATGTTTTATAGATTGGTTTACAATATTGTCCAGAATTAATTATTAATAAACTATTCGAATAAAAATAATTGGCTTCGATTGGACTTTTAATTTAGTCAGTAAAATTAAAAGCTGAAATTTAAACTTTAAGGGGGATGCCAGTTCAGGTGTCGTCCTCGTCATCTGACCGTGGTTCAAAATGGCAAGGTCCGTCCCAAAATAGGCCTCGTATTGCTTCAAAACGGGGCGTTAATATAACTAAACTTAAACTAAAACTTTAAGAATGAAATTTAACTCATATTTAGACGAAATGAAAGCAATAATTCGTAATTTCAATCTTTCAAAACATTTTTTTGATAAATGAAATCGAAAAAGAAATTATATATATAATTTCGAAACAGCAAAAGATGAAATTGTTGAAAACTTAGTTGAAGAATTTAGATGTTATTTTTCAATTCTGTACCAGATGCTGGTATTATAAAGATAGAGGATAGATTTAAAAAATATTCAAATTAATCACTGACACAAAAACTTTAGAAAAAAAAGGATGTTTTATAATAAAGATGCAATTGAAAACCTATTCCAAATTATTACTTTGCAACGGGATTTGATTTTGAAAGAGATGGATGTAAATAACGCTCAACGCATATTGCAATATATACTAATTAGTAATTATAGGGATTTATTTGTAAATGCATTAACTGTGTGAAAATTTCTTTACATTGCCAGTTTCTATAATAATTGCTGAACTCTCTTTCAGCATTATTATAGAATTAAAATTAATAAAAGATTATCTTCGGCCAAGCATATCGGTGTAATGCTTAAACGTTCATGTTATACTAATCAAAGAAATTAGAAAAATTGTTATTTTACTAGAATAATTAATAGCAAAATCAAAATCACGCATTAAATAAATGTGCAAATTTTCGGGTTTTTTTTCCCCTTTGCTAAATAAAAGGGCCCTAAATGATTTCTTACACCTTCATTTCAAAAGATGAAGTTGTCCCCTTACGATTGGTTGGAAACTGAATAATTTGGAGGGCTACGGATTGATTTCCACTCCACTTCAATATGGATTCAAAAATGTATCGAAACGAGGAAAGAATTGGAATGGATTGAAACAAAGATAAACAAGCAACATATGACAGTAACGAAGTTTTGGTAGCATAGAATTCTATCCCAGACACATTTGACTGTTCGAAGGAGATGACTCATACTATTTTTATCTACCTGTGCCTGTGATTCAGTATTTTGAGAGATGAATAACATTTAAAAAAGACTCGCTTAGAAGCCGTTTGGCAGAGGACTCTCATTCAGCGTACAATCTGAACATCCTGCAATACTTATACAAGTTATTTGTCGTCCAATCTGCAGAAACAGAAGTCACACTGATGTTGCTTTAATCTGGATGACACTTTTGACTAAAACATTTGTTACTATACAAAGCAAAGTGTATTTTTTAAAGTAAACAAAGCATTTTGAATGGTTAGTATTTAATTTTATTATTTCCCCAATAATCAGAAGTTAAAATCATTTGACGGCACTTCTATGCCTCATTATGCATTTCTTTAGAAAAAAATGGCACATGGATCCATAAAGGTTCGTCATCCCTGTCATAAGGTTATTAGACGCTTATCTTAACCACTTGACATACCAATTTAATTAACTTCCTAATTAAATAACGAAATTAATAGCTTCCTAATTGGAATATTTACTATAATTTTAACTCCTTTAATAATAATTTGTGTCAAGTGACTTTTTTCATTTTGAATTAATACTTTTCACCTAATTGCAGATTAAAAATCCAATAATTCGATGCGCGTTTCAGACACGTCATTGTATGCGATGTGGTTAAGTTTACATTAATTTTTCTCTTGATTTTATTTTATGATTTTAGGGTGCCTTGTTAATTCCTTTACAAATTTTCCTTTTATTTATTTCATTTTTAAATACTTATTATATATTAGGAATAAAACCAAGGTATGTTTTGCGTCTTTCTGGTCAACAGCCCATGAACAACCTTCAAATAAACAAACGAAGTAAATAAAACATTCGCCCGACTGACGACGAGGCGAAAAGCACATGGCCGATTTATTTTGTAATGCCGTTTTTCCTCGGAATGAGCGAGGCTGCAGATTCATTCCAAGGTCATCTCCGGCTTAAGGTAACTGCCTACGTTCAAAGAAAAAATTGTGAATAATTGGATTATTAAAAAAAAATATTTATGGTTTTTAGATGTATTGTCAAGTATAAACACTACAAATACAAAAAATTATTTGAAAATATAATCTATTTTGAGAAATAGGAAAATGCGTAGCCAATTTTAGTGAAATTGAACCAAAACAGTTAACACACTACACGAAAATGTAATGCAGGAATCCTAATTTTCTTTCTATTCAAGTTATAGAATATAATGAATGAAATTAACAAAAAGCTAAGAAAATCTTGAGATGGAACGAAGTTGTAGGAAAAAATATACGTATATACTTAATTTTTCTAAAAAAAACCTATAAATGAAAAAATATTTCACCAACAATAAAAAAATTTGATTTATTTCATTGTCCACATCATTTAAAACGCACTCTGCAATTTTTATGTGAATACCTCTATTAGTTTTTGAGATATCATATTAACCATGGAGAATTTTTATGAAAATGAAAATTGAAGTTGAAGACAAATTTTAGCTGAAAAATATTTGTTTAAATTTCTCATATAGGGCAGATCTTCCTTTTCCCAGAAAAGTTGAACTGTTTTGGAAAGAAGAAAGTCTGAACCACAAGAAATAACAATTTTTAAAAATCGCCAATGTGGTCGATTAACCAGTGTTTTTAACGTAGTAACGTAACCAGTGTTTTTAATACCTTAAAACCACGAGCGCTTTAAAGTGAAACTCTTTGCCATTTGCATGAAACAGTTGCTTCCACATTCTTGAGGGATGCGTCATTCCATTTCGAGTGCCCTGACGAAACATTTATCTGGAATAACGTTACAAACAATCCATATCGCTTGCGTAAGATAAGCGGCGGTGAAAATTGTGGAAAAGAAATAAAACAAAATGTAATTTATTGCTTTGCAGTTACTGCATGCGGAAAATAAATAACTTTTTTTATCAAAGAAATTAATTCCTTATATTTATTATTACCATGACCAAATATCCTGCTTCAGATCACGATTTATAAGTAAATTAAATAAATAAAGCAATGAAAACGCAGATTATACTTCTTCGAAACTAATATATAAAAATGAATTTTAAGTATACAAAAATGAATTTTCATATATAGCAATATATAAATGAATACATAAAATATAAAAATGAATATATGTTCTAATATATAAAAATGAATTAATCATATATTACATAAATAAATATAAAAATGTAATTAAAATATATAAAAATGAATTAATCATATATTACATAAATGAATATAAAAATGTAATTAAAATATATAAAAATGAATTAATCATATATTACATAAATGAATATAAAAATCTAATTAAAATATATAAAAATGAATGTATAAAAACGAATTTTTGTGTAATATATATATAAATGTATTTTTGTATATATTGTATTACTCAAAATATACAAAGACCGCCATGTTGGCTAATGGCAGTTGGGGCACGTTAAATATGTCGAGACTGCAAAGTCCTCCAAGTTCCCATAACAAAACGATACCTCTGGGGGTACTGAATCAGGGATGAGTCGATCTCTGATTTGGATCTAAATTCCGACTTGCGGATGGATGAATGAGTGTATGAATGAATTCGACCACCCCTTAAAAAGGGTTGTGTCGTGTGTGTGAGCTAGAAATCAGACTTCTGCCCTCTGGGTGCTCAGGGGTCATTACCCTCAGAAGCTACTGCACCCCCTTTCCGTGCAAAACACGGACACGACAACAACTCAAAATATAATATATACAAAAATGAAAATAAAAATGAATTTTTGCAATCCATTATAATGCAATATACAAAAATGAATTTTTGCTTATATTATATATAAAAATGAATTGTTGTTTGTTCGTACCTTATTCACCAACCATGCAATTGCTATACAGCTTTGACAATTTATTACTTGCAATTAATCGATGGTTATAGGCATAGTTAAATTAGATAATATATAAAAAATATTGCTGGATCTATTAACTGCATCTCTTAATGAAGGATTAACCACCCAATAACTCGTCAAGAAGATAACAGTTTCAGTAAAGATGCTAATTTCAAGCTAGACATCAATATTTCTGAGCTATTCTATGATAATTCTATTTAAGTCTTTGAATTAATAGTTTTATTAGAGTGTATGCGAGAAAGTTTCTAGGGGACCAATTCTGTGGGTTTGAAAATTTAATAAAATTTTAGCAATTTTTACTATATCTTCTGGAAGTATTGAAGAAAAAAAATGTATCCCCATTTTATTTTCAAAAAATTATTTATTCAACTACATACATGTTTTTATGGCATAAATATATTTTCTGCGTTTCGTCAATTTTTTAAAAAAATATCTTAATCGCATTTTCTAACATCAGTCTTGAGAATTCTGACAAAAATATTCCACGAATCACGAAAGATACAAAAAACAATTTCTTCTCTTACAATTCTAAGCGTTACAATTCGTATAGAATACGGATAATTTATAAAAATGAATGAATGTTCGTATTTTAGGCTCTGCTGTACCTTTCATCCGATTGCTACAATACATTGCCAAATTATTCATCGCACTAGCTCGAAGGTTATATATATAGTACAAATATATCATTCAGCATTTATCTCACACATTCAAGATAGATTTATTATTCATTGTCGACAAAAAATAAATAACATTATTCCTATCATTCCTAATTAAACAAGGTTGCTATTTTGAATTCCAAACTATATTTCCAAAAATTTTACTTTAACCCTTTATTTCCTGAATTATGTCGCCATCCATTTTTCAACTTCATTTTTGCACCAGTCGTTTAGTTTCCTTGCAAAATAATCCCAGGGGACCCAAGAAAAAATGTAATTAACAGAAATATCTTAATTAGTTTAATTATTAATGAAATATTTTTAATTCCTACTTTTAGCTTATATTAACTTCATGTTATTTGGGTTACATTCCCCGTGTTCTTTAGAATACCATCGGCAAAAATAGTCATATAGTAAAGATATAAGCTAGATTTAAATGGTACTTTTAAGTACCGTCAATAAATAAAGGGTTAAGACAACAACGCGCCAGGTACCAGCCTGCAGCTTATAAATACATTTTGATTTTCTGATTTAGTTACGTTAAGTTACATTAAAGTCCCGCTGTGAAGCATCACTCGGACTCATTTGGGATGGACCTCGTCATTTTGAACCGTGGTCAGATGACGGTAATGACACCTGAGGTGGCACCTCCCTCTCCACACTACAACCACATCAGCGGGAGGACGTTTGGCCTGACATATTTAACATGCAAGAGACCTCCTTACACGGAGGTTCTTCGGAGTAATGGAGTCTCGAACCTGAAACCCTACGGCTCCGAAGCCGGGATCTTAACATCTGGCCACTAAGGCCCCCAACAAAATCATAAAATTTGACTTGCTGTCTATTTAGTAAAAGCGGTTGGTATTTTAATTTTTTCAGCAAAATCTATCATTAAGGTTTTTTTAAGGCATTGCAAATAATATGTAATTTTACCAAACCATCTATATTACTAGATGACACCTTCTCTACTACAGTTAAGGTATCCGACTACGTTCAAAACACTGGTTATCGGACACATTGGTAAATTATTGTTTCTCGTAGTTCAGACATTTCAGTTTCCAAAACAGTTTATCTTTTCTAGGAAAGGGAAGGCCTGACCTAACATCCAGAGTCACAGATTTTCTAGCTAAAATTTGTTTTTCACATCCATTTTCTCAAAAACTTTTGTTCTTCACCGTTAACATCTCAAAAATTAATAGAAGTATTTTCATAAAAACTTCAGTATTTGTTTTAAATGATACGGGCAATGAAATGAACCCAAAGTTTTATTGTTGGTGAATTACTTTTTCATTTAGAGGTGTTTTTAGGAAAATTAAATCGTGAATTTATGAAAAAATGCATATATATTTTTACCTATCACTTCTTTGCACCTCAAAATGTTTCTTTGGTTTTGGTTCATTCCATTCATCATTGTATTCTATAACTTGTGTACAAAGAAAAATAGGATTGCTGCATTACAGGTTTGTGTAGAGTGTCACCCGTTTTGGTTCAATTTCATTAAAATTTACTACACTTTTTCCACCAGCAACATGATATCTCAAAAACCAATAGAGTCATTTGCATAAAAATGTCAGCGTGTGTTTTCAATAATATGGGCTATGAAATGAACTAAAAGTTTTAGTGTGGGTAAAAGACTTTCATTTATTGGTGTTTTTAGAAAAATTAAGGTATGAATTGATGGAAAAAATGCATATATACGTCTATTTTTACCCATCACTTCTTTGCATCTCAAGAATTTTCTTGTATTTTGGTTCATTTCATTTATCTTTATATTCTGTAGCTGGTGTAGAAAGAAAAATAGGGTTACTGCAATAGAATTTTATGAAGAGTGTAAACTGTTTTGTAGTAAATTTCATTAAAATTGATACACATTTTCCCATTTCTCAAAATATATTATAATTTCAAATAATTTTTTATATTTATTATAGTATTTTGTATTATAATTGACAATACATTTAAAAACCATGGTTTTAAATATTTTTTTAAAAAATCCAATTTTTTAAAAGTTTTCCTTCAAACCTTAACTTAGAGAAATATTTTAGCGTTTTTGTTTAATACTATAATGGCCTGCAACATATAATACTGCTTAAACATTTTATTGAAATACAATGATAAATAGAAAACATTATAAACAACTAAAATTGAACAACGAATTAATAGCGAAATATCAATAATCATACTTGAATAATAATAGACATTCTTATCAAAACAATACAGTGTGACTATTGTTTTAAACCTCCGCATTTTATAAATGTTACAATACTATTTTTGTTATCAAGTCAGAGAGAAATCAATAAAAGATAACAGATCTTCGTCGTCAATTTCTGCATGGGTTTCCAAAAGCTACTTAGTCATCGAACGCACAATGGGTGTAATTGAAAAACAAATGAGAACGATAAATCTTGCAACAATTAGAGGAAAAATTTACACGCTCTCGGAACAAAAAAGTTGGAATCGATTCAGAAAGCTTGGAATAAACGACATCCTTTGTTCCCGATTCAGTGGAAAACTGCATTGAAAATAAACACCTATTATATTTCGAAAAGCTGTTTCATAGATCACACACACGGTTTCCCCTCAGTTTCTTGGGACCGCGGTGGACTGGTGGTAAGGTCTCGGCTTCGGAACAGCAGGGTTGCAGGTTCGAGACTCGATTTCACCGAAGAACCGTCGTGTCAGGGGGGTCTCTCGCACGTTGAATCTGTCAGGTTAAACGTCCCCCCGCTGATGTGGAAAGGGGGTGCCAGTTCAGGTGTCCTCCTCGTCACCTGACAATGGTTCAAATTGATGAGGTCCGTTCCCAATAAAGCCCTAGTGTTGCTTTACAACGGGGCGTTAGTATAACTAGACTAAACTAATCCCCAGTTTCTTGTGAAAGAAATTCATACAGAGAAAATGCTCTAATCTTTACAAAATTCGACTTCATTATTTGGATGAAAATTCAGCATTCAAATACTCTTCGAATACCGTTTAATGTAGTTATATAAACGCTCCGTTATTTAAAGCTATTTTGGGGCATGCTTCGTAATTTTAAGCCGTGATCAGATAACTAGGATTACACCAGAGCTGGAACTGAGTTCCAACTTCCACACCACACCAGCGCGAGGACGTTTGACCGTAATGAAAGAGGTGTCATTCGATGCTCAGCCAGTCACATGAAAACAAGCTTTTAGTCTAAGTATGTGCAACATTATTATTGTACAGAACACGGTTTTAATTCTTAAACACGGTGGGGACCCCTCAGTCGTGGGTCCTGGGTACATAGTACCCACCGCACCCCTAGTTTAGTTTAGTTATATTGACGTCCCATCTTTGAAGTAGCACTTGTGCTATTTTTGGGACGGACCGCGTCCTTTTGAATAGCAATCAAATGACGAGGGTGACACCTGAGCTGACACCCATCTCTCCAAACTTCCACACCTCACCAGCAAGAGGACGTTTAGCCCCGACGGATTTAACGTGCATCACACTCACTTACACGATGGTTCTTCGGTGGAATCGGGTCTCGAACCTGAAATCCGGTTCCGAAGTCGAGATTTTACAACCAGGCCACAGCTACCAGTACCCGATTTGGACCGTAATAATATTTCATTTAAATCCTAATCATTTTTCTATTTTTTATTTGAAATTAGCCATCTTTTAAATTAGCCATCATGTTTTGCCCATTTGCCGTACGCGCATCTATCATAATCGAATTTTGATAATTGTAAGCATAATATAGATGTTCAAGAATAATATTGTCTGAAAACACCTTATAATCATGCACCAGCCCATTATTTTGATGAAAAGTCTATTGTAAGAAAAGTTACCTAAAATATTTAATTGAAAATTTTAACTAGCATTAAGATTGGCAAACTAGTTGGTCCCCAAAGGCAGCTGGTTAAAAACATAATGCTTAAATATATTAATGTAATTGTTTCAACTGTCATTGTTACTTGTATTAAAAACACTAGATTTAAGAAATTATAGCTTAAATTCCACAAAATAAAAGAAATTAACTATTATTCTAAATCTTTGATGCGAATCAAAACTGGTGTTAATTTTCAGTGTGAACCAAATATAAAAATTTAAACTAATTTAAAAAAAGAGTTCTTTTTTTAAAAAAATGGAATACTACTAACTCTTAGATAATATAAATGTTAAATAGTATGAATATTCATTTATTTTAACAGCTTATATGTTAACAATTGTATCGAAGCAAATTTAAAATTTTTAAAATTGGGTTTGCTTAATTGTAAAACATATTATAAAACGGATTAAATTGCGAGGCAGATGTAGGTACAAAAAAATATGTAAAACGAAAAGAAAGAAATCTGAATAAAAAGTGAAGTTGTACATTAGAAACTTTAAATTCAAGACCTAAGATTTTTAAGGTATCCAACTACGTTCGATGGAAAAATTGGATTTTTTAGAAACCAATTTATAGATTTTAGATGTACTGTCAATTATAAGCACTATAAATACAAAAACAATAGTTGGAAAAAATTATATATTTTCAGAAATGGGAAAATTTTACAAAAACTTTTTATGAAATTTTTAAAAAAACAATCAACACTCTACAAAGAATTGTACTGCAGCAATCCTATTTTTCTTTGCACACAAGTTATAGAGCATAATGATGAATGAAATGAACCAAAATACAAGAAAATTCTTGAGATGCAAAGAAGTGATGGGTAAAAATAGACGTATATATGCATTTTTTCCATCAATTCATACCTTAATTTTTCTAAAAACACCAATAAATGAAAGTCTTTTACCCACACTAAAACTTTTAGTTCATTTCATTGCCCATATTATTGAAAACACACGCTGACATTTTTATGCAAATGACTCTATTGGTTTTTGAGATATCATGTTGCTGGTGGAAAAAGTGTAGTAAATTTTAATGAAATTGAATCAAAACGGGTGACACTCTACACAAGAAATTATGGGTAAAAATAAACGCATATATGCATTTTTTCCATAAATTAAGCAAATTCATTTATAAGTGTTTTTAGAAAAATGAATAAGTATTTCTCCAACAATAAAACTTTCGGTTCATTTCATTGCCTCTGTTATTTGAAACACACGCTGTAATTTTTATGTAAATACCTCTTAATTTTGGGGATATCATGTTAATCGTGGATAATTTTTATGAAAAAGAAAGTTTTGAGAAAATTCAAGCTAAAGACAAATTTTAGCTGAAAAATACGTGACCCTGGAGCATAGCCAGGCTTTCCTTTTCCTAGAAAAGATAAACTGTTTGGGAAAGAGGAAAGTGTTCTGAACTACAAGAAATAATAAGAAAATCTCCATTGTGGTCGATAACCAGCGTTTTTAACGCAGTCGGATACCTTAAATAGATTAAAACTGCGCGGATAAACATTTTTTAAATGTTTTGAAAGCAAGACTATCGAACAGTTTCGGTTTTAAGTATTGCGCTTGGAATCATTTTTGGTTCGAATTGCTAACAATCCTTGCAAATTCCAGTATTTCCACTTAAATTAACGGTAATAATAAAAATAGTTGCTAGTTGCGTAAAAGTTCTTAATATTTTCGGCATCAATACTGTTAAATTAAGAAAAAGCGATTTAAATTTCATTTAAATATTTGTAGCCTACATTGTGAAAGATCTTCATATATTCAAACAAACTGAAATTATATCAGTTGTATTTATAGATAATATTGCAAAAATAGATACCTCAAGGAATTAGGCATCCATAATGTGCATGAAAGAATTCCGAATTCGCGAAAATTAAATAAAAGTAAATATTTCAAAATTGACATTTTTGACACTTTATGAGAAACAAGATTTTATATGCATCTGTATAGTGGAAAAAAAAAATTAAATGGCTAAAAATCCAAAATTAAAAAAAAAATTTCAAATGTTTAACTAATTTATTCTTTTATGTTTTGGTTTTTAATATTAATATTGTTAACAAAATTTACAAAGAAATTCGATTTAGAGAGAAAAAATAGTTAAATATTTTAGAGCAAATGCTTTGACACTTGGTTTATATTATATATATTAATAATATTATTATATAATATAAGCCGATTAAAATATATATTAACAAAATAAGCCAAGTAAAAAGGAACACAATCAATTATTATTTTAATGCTTTTATGCTGGTTATAAATTTGCAATGTCATTAGAATACTTTTTATTCATTCACTCGAGTTCAAATACATTTTTTAAAACTTGTAGTGGATCACAATGTATGTCAATACAGATTTTTCCAAATACTAATTCATTCATTAAATTTAGTTAATTTTTACTACTTTAGAGTTTTAACAATTTGTAATGAACATTCAAATGGACAGGTACTAGTTCAATCGGTAAAATGCTGGATTTCAGTGTTTTTCACATAAATAGTAACAAACAAAAATAATAGTCCAACACTATACGTAGAAAGGAAAATGGAAAATTGCAAGGAAAGTCACCTTATATTTTACCACTTTATATTTCCATTTCGTCATATGTATTATCTATACATATTTACATTAATTGCATTTTTTAATCAAAGGTAATTAAAATAAAAAATTTCTTTGTTGACTTAAGTATGAATTGACTTAATTTTTTTTTCTATTACTTGTAAGAAAGAAATTTAAATAAATGTTTTTTTTTATAAAAATAAACCGTTTGAATTATTTATTATCCACATTGGTAAAAGGCATTATTTACAAATATAGACATGAATTTAAGGTATCCGACCACGTTAAAAACACTGGTTATCGACCACATTTGCGTATAATTTATTGTTATTTCATGTAATTCAAACTTTCTTCTTTCCGAAACGGTTTATCGTTCCTATGAAAAGTAAAGCCTGACTTATCATCCAGGATCACAGATTTTTTTAGCTAATATTTGTAACTTCAGTTTTCTCAAAACTTTTTCATCAAAATTCAACACCGTTAACATGATCTCAAATACTAACAGAAGCAATTACGTAAAATTTCAGCGTGTGTTAATAGCAATAATAATATGGGCTATGGCCAACAGTTTTATTATTGGTGAAATTATTTATAGGTTGTTTTAGAAAAATTGAGCTGCGAAGTTAAGGAAAAAAAAATGCATATTTTTGCCCATCACTTCTTTGCATCTCAAAAACTTACTTGGATTTTTATTCATTTCATTCACCATTATATTCTATAACTTTTGTACAAAGGAAAGTAGGATTTCGGCATTACAATATTGTGTAAAGTGTTAACCGTTTTGTTTAAATTTCATAAAAATTTACCACAAATTTTTCAAATTTCAAAGTATATTATATATTAAAATAACGCTTTTGTATTTATAGTGTTTATAATTGACAATAAATCTAAAAATCATATATAGTTTTTTAAAAAAAATCAAAATTTTCAAATTTTTTTCCTTCGAACGCAATTAGCTTTTATTTCAAATTCACTTTTTATTATACCCTTATCTCCTCTGTATTTACTATCAGAATGTTTCTCAATCTACTCGACACCGTTTTCCCCTTTCGTGGTTGACAGCTGACGCGCTTGGTTGCATCCAAATTGCTACTAGAAGCAAGAAAGAAGCAATGCTTCAGCAGCTAAGTAGCCCGTTACGACACATAAATAGGACATTGCTGCAAAGCAGGTGAATTCGCACATTACCATTCATTTAATTTTTATTTTTATATTCACTTTATAAATCTAATAAAAATCTCTTCTTTTTTTATCATTAAGTATATAATGAAGTATATATACAGTTTAGCGTTACTTACCCATATC
Source organism: Argiope trifasciata (assembly GCA_026543055.1). Classification (NCBI taxonomy): domain Eukaryota; kingdom Metazoa; phylum Arthropoda; class Arachnida; order Araneae; family Araneidae; genus Argiope; species Argiope trifasciata. Next base: position 200,088 of record JAPMOQ010006025.1, read on the forward strand.
AACAGGTGGGTGATAATCATAGAGTTTTTGAGGCACGTCATTGTGGTCGTTGTGTTCTCAGGTTTGTAAACAAACTCTGGCCGAGGTGGGAATGAAATTAGTTTCTTTCTTTTCTTCACGCTTGCGTACTCAGGCGGCGGTTGCGTATCGACGCTTTGCGTATCTCGCTTCGGCGGCACGGGAGGGTTGTCGTCAGTTGCACTGGATTCGCCAGTGGCGTTCCTGTTCCCAGATGATGCGTTATCTCCCGATAATGTCTGCTTCATCTCAATATCTGCGGCATTATCGTCCCCATGCTCCATTGTCTACCCGAATAGAAGATATTTTTTCCGATCGTGCGTTCGGTAACTAGAGATAAATTTTAAAAAAATAGCTAAAATTTTGAGATAAGAACTCAAAATGTGAAATAAAAATATAAAGGTAAAAATCGATAGCACTCGCAGCAACTATATCTGTAGGAAGTTTATTAGGGGGGTAAAGTTCGCGCATGTTTATCAGCGGGTTGTCCTAGTAACGCTGATAAACATATTTGTGTTGGTCGGACTTGACAAGCGAGTTTTTACAATGAATGTACTGATAATGCTGCCTTAAAAACCGTTTTCGCTTTTTGAAAAGTTTGAATGTGGTAGCCTATTGGCCGACTCTATTTGCATTTACTCGCTTTTAGAATATTTTTTATCTTCTTTTTATCCCTAAAATATTGCGGACAAAAAACGGATGGGATTCCGATTAAATTTCCGATTGTGTTTATTGAAGTAAAAGGAAACCAATTATTGGAAATATGAGTATGAACGGAATTGAGGTGATTCAGTTTGTGTTCATAAAACTTCTTTGAAATTTAGAATAGTTGCAAAAATGTAAATATTTAGTAATGAGAAAATTTAAAAAAAAAAAAAGAAAAAAGGTTAAAAAATTTGACATTTATAATTTTTTACAGATTTTTTTATTAAATTTTACTTTTGTAAATTTATTTCAAAAGTTTCTGATCGTTATCAGTCATTACTATTTCAATATTTGATTAAAAAAGAAAATTCAGTGTAAATTTTTTGAAATTTTTGCAATATTGAATTTTTTTAAATTAAGGGTCACATTTGCTTCTAGAAACAGCAGAAATTGTCTACTTAAAACTTTCTCGTATACTGTATAAAACGATGTTAAAGAATGCCATTGCATGGCATTGACGTACAATAGTTACGAAGTATTAACCTTTGGCTTGAATTCGGGTATTTTCATTGAATCCACACGGTTCTTTGGCAAATTTTTCGGTGATTAATCTCTATAATGAGATTAATAAGATTCGAAAGTCTAATTTCTGTTTTAGACGGGATTTCCGAACAATTCGAAACCAAAATTTGATATAGAACTGCACTCTAGTTAAAGATTAGTACACCAAATTTGATATATTTGCGTCATTGTATTTTGGAGTTAACCTTTTTATATATTTCTGAAAGTCTGGTCTATCTATTGTTGGATTTGTCATAAAATTTGAGTGTCTAGGATGTAAATATGTGACTCAATTTGATCCATTTATCTCGCTTCTATCAATATTTATCGTGTTAACGTATACTCAAACGGTCAGACAGGCAGACATCCTTTGAATGGAGTTTACTCAAAATTTGATAGAAATCTACAATTTTGGTGTAAATTAGATCAATTTTCATCTCTTTAATTCCAAGCGTTCTTGAATTATCTTTGTGAGAGGCAGACAAGCATATGAACAAACAGAAATAACACTAATAATGTTTTTTAAAAAAATTGGGGAGGTTGAAGATTTATTAAAATCTTGAGTGTGAATCTTTTTGACAATTTTTCAAAAACAGTTTTCTTAGAAAATTTATCACATTCGAAGACCTGTTTTTAAAGTAAAATAAACCAGTTTTTAGGAACGTCTGGATACTACAATTCTTCAAAAAAAAAAAAAAAAAAAAAAAAGAAAAAGAAAGAAAGAAAAGGAAAGAAAAAGAAAGAATTGACTTTTGACTAGCAGCAGAACGCTTTAGGCGACGACATACAAATTTATTAATAGGTTAAGGCATATTAGAATTTCTGTTAAATTAACTTAAAAAGTTTGAACACTGAAGTAAGTTTGAAATAATTATATGCTTTGGAAGAACGAATTCAAGACAGAAGACAAGTAGAATTAGCAACTATTTTTCTGTATTTGCAAAATCCGCAAAACATTTCTAGATCAGCGAAGAAATCTTGTGCATTTTTTTAGCTTCAAAAACCGATATTATTAAGTTATCCGAAAAGATATTATCTAGAATATTTCCAAATTCTTATGTGAAAACCAATTCTGATGAAGAGCAAATCGAAGAAACTACTCATCAGAGTAAAGAATTGTTTATTGAAGCCATGGAAAAATCAATTCATTAGTTACTTGAACACACTGGAAAAAAAACTTACACATCCAAAGACACTGAAAGCTGACTTTTCATTATTTGAGACAACGAATAAAAGAAAAAGGGAGCTTACATTTATTATATGATGCTATGAAAACTATTAAACGAAGCCCAGTAGTTAATAAACGAGCATTTTCAATTTCAGCCAATATTATGCCCAAAGTAAGAACAAGACTTAGCCACCATTCTGTGAATAGTTTATGCATTTTAAAATCCTAATTTAGAAGGATAAAATAAAGTTTGTGAAAACAATATAAATATTATTTAACAATATAAATATTGTTTAAATTTTCGTTATTTTGTGCAATTAATATGTATATGCAATCCTTAATTTTTTTATATACATATATTTCGACTTTGATACTGATTTTATTTTTTGTTATTTTATATTATTTAGAAAAAATATATTTCCCTATTCTATTTTCTGACAAAAATTCGAAAACCAGTTTAAACTGGCTTTTTTTTTAATTATGGAATTCGAAAACTGGTTTTTGTATAAATCCTAATGATTACAATGCTTTTTTCTATACTTGATATACGAAAAGGTATAAATGATGCAAGATACTGTCATTTTCTTTTTTTCTTTCAAAGGAAATGTTTATGACTCGACCGATCAACATGAAGTAACTGTTCTTAGCAGAAATGTTCTTGAAGAGAAAGAATTCTTTTTTTATTCTTCGGAATAAAATAACCTTAAAAGAACTTCTTTCCCTAGAATCATGCTTCTTCCATACTTGTTTGTTTTTTTTTTCATGTTCGTATTGTTTTCTTATTACTTAACACAAAAGATTTACTGGTGTTTCTAAATTTTTGTCACCAGGAATCCAAAACAATCGATATTTTGATGAACGTCTACCCTGAAAATAAAACTTTTTAACAGAAACAAAGGCAGATTGAGATACTTAGTTGACCTATTATTTTTCTTTCAAAAAAATGTCGCAAATTTAAAGAAATGAAAAATTAACAAAACGCTAATGTAAATGAAAAAAAAAATAAATAAAACAATGATGTATAGAATTCTCTCCTAAACTTTTTCGGAAGTTTTAAATACAGCCATTAGTAATATCCTAATAATAATTGACATCCTGAGAACAAGAATTCCGTATAACTGTCATCAATTCTGTTTCGCATATACTATTTCTAGAATTAAAATGTTTAATACCAGAACATGAGGCAGCGATCCATAAGATGGTAAATTATGTTTTCATTCTATGTTATCAAGTTTATTGAAATTATACCATCAACTAATGTCTACATCGAAATAATTAATGCCATTTAAGGCTTCATCTATTTTGTAGCACTTACTTTAGAAATGTCAATTATAATTTACCTTGTCCTCGTCTCAGCCAAAGACCGCCGTGTTGGCTAATGGTGGCTGGAGAACGTTAAATAGGTCGTGACTGCAAAATCCTCCATGTTCCCATAATCTCTGAATCAGGGATGAGTTGGTCGCTAATTTGGATCTCAATTCTGACTTGAGGATGGATGAATGAGAGTATAAATTGGTTCGACAGCCCCTTAAAAAGGATTTTGTTCGAACAAAAGTCGTCCTTTCACCTGAACGGTGCTCGTTCACAACGAAAGGCGCACACTTCTGCCTTCATTCGAAAGAGCTCCGCTCATTCGGGCTTGGTATGACCAAGTGGCATTAGACCCACAACCACCACCCATAATTTACCTAACCTTGCAGCTCTTTGTGAATAACTTGCATACACGACAAAACCATGTTTTTAGATTTCACATTTCCCAAGATAAATTCAGTCTTTTAGGGACATATGACTGACTCCCTTAGCATATACTGAGGATTAGGATTCACAATTGAAGTACTGAATTTTTTATTTTAAATTTACATTTAAACTAAAGTATTAATTTAAAACGCAAAAATCAGTTCAAATATCCTTGGATTTTTATAGGGATTTAAATAATAAAAAATGCCCCAAATCAGATGTGCCCTCTAATTAAGAAGTTCGGTACATTCAGAAAGTTCAATAAGTAAAAAGGGGTTGATTTAATGTAGCGAACGAAAGTGGCTTCTTTGAATATTTCTCTCAAACATACGCATTAATTTATTATGCATACTTATATGCATTAATCTACATAAAGATGAATGTGTGCCTCTTATGCGGTGCCTTACCGCTCATCCGATGCCGATAAAACTTGGACAACATATTGGTTGCACTTACACGAAGGTTATAGGCAGAGTAAAATTATCTAATATATATAAAAATATTTTCGGATCTATATACCGCATCTATTAACCGTGGATTAACCACCCATAACTCGCCAAGGAGACACAACTGATTCAGTCAAGATGCTAAATTCAAGCTACTATTTCGGAGCTATTGTACGTAAATGCAATGCAAGTCATTCTTTGAGATAATAGTTTTATTAGAGAGCGTGCGAGAAAGTTTTAGGGGAACCAGTTGGGGGTCTGAGGTTTTTGGCCACGAGGAATCGATTGGTGCCGGTTTTGAAGCGCTACGGTTGAGCAGTTCGGAGTTACAGATAGGATATTTTCAAACTTTATTAGTTCGCCATAATGGCTACTTAAAATTTCAGGCGGTAACGTGCTGCCATCTATAGCCAATATGGCGAACTAATAAAGTTTTATGTTTATGTTGTTATAGGTTTATAATATGTTTCTTATGTATGTATATATGTTTGGTTTTTCTAAATAAATTTGTCAAAAATGTTGAACTTCAACACACTTCAATCTTTACCTTTACTTTACCTTTGTATAGAATAGTTTACAATGGTGCACTTTAACCGGTTATCTTTTCACCAATGGTTTCACAAATTTTCTTATGGCATGTATTGTTTTGATAAATCACAATTGAAAATTTAAATCTTCGAGTTAGCTTCGATACCTGTTTTCTCCGAGCGGAGCTCGGTCACCCTCTGGTAAATATAATTCTTAATTTAAAAAATAACTATTTCAAATTTCAAACGATATTTCTAAGACTATTTCTTCTGCTGCAGGAACGCGCCGGATACTAGCTAGTTTTTCAATAAAAATGAATATGTGTGTGCCCATCTGAGTGCATTGGGTCTCTATATACGAGACAGTTTTACGTAAGAGATACCAAACTTTGCAGATATAGCGTATTTTTTAGAATGGAACATGTGTAATTTGAAACGAACTTTAAAAATTTTAATTTTAATGAATTAAAAAATAAGTCATTTTCCTAACTAATTCAGAAAATATTACTGCACAAAAAAAGAGTTTTGTCATTTTAGAATTCAAAAATTATGTTTTTAATTATATCAATTTGTAATCTGTATAATTTTTTTTTCATTTTTAACCAAATTTGAATAAAATATTCTAAACACTATATAACTTAAAATTTAACTAAAATCAAGTTCCTACTGATACTAATATTTTATTCAGATTTTATTTCCATTGTTCATGATCAACATTCGATTTATTTTCTTTGAATAGGTTTCAGGGCAAGCCATATTTGTAATACTAATATTTTATAATGTTTACAAACAAGGTTTTCGCTTCAAAATAAAGAAACGGAGAAAACATTTCAAAGTGTATCTTTTTTTAAACACTGCTACCGTTTCATGCGATTTGATTGAAAATATAATGATATAAATAAAAAAATTGTGAAATGCATATCATCTGTAACAGAACGAACAGATAATTTGCTTCTTTAGTCATTAAGGTATCCGACTGCCTTCAAAGAAATTTTTTTTAAAAAATTCTGATTTTTTAAAAACTATTTTAAACTATGGATTTTAGACACATTGTCGATTATAATAGAAAATATTACTAATACAAGAAAATTATTTGAAAATATATATTTTGAGATAGGAAAAAGTGTACTAAATTTTAATGAAATTGATCATAAACAGTTGATACTCTGCACAAAATAGTAATGCAGCAATCCTCTATTTCTTTATACTCAAGCTGTAGAATCGAATGATGAATGAAATGTATCAAAATCTAAGAAAACGTTTGAGATGCAAAGAAGTGATGGTGAGAAATACATTTATACGCATATTTTTCCATAAGTTCACAACTTAATATTTCAAAAAACACCTCTGAATCATATCGATGGCAAGGCTTGAACAATTCAATTTATCTCCGGCTTTGTACTGTGATACACGACCAAGCAGATTTTAGGACACTTATACACCTCGAGATAGGAGGCAACCACCACCAACTCCTGTGCGGAAATCCGCCACTGCTGACATATAGAACCTCTACCCCCTCTCTCTACTCCTATGCCAGGACGCCGGCGTACATTTCATGTGGTAGGGCTTATAGGTATCCGACTTCTTTCGAAGGAAATTTTTAGGAAAATTGGATTTTTTAAAAATTATTTAAAACTATAGTTTTTAAATTTATAATACAAAAGTCCAAAAATACAACAATTATTTGAGATTATAATATATTTTGAGAAATAGAAAAATTTGAAGTAAATTTTAATGAAATTTAAGAAAAACGATTAACACTCTACACAAAATTGTAATGCAGTAATTATATTTTGCTTTGTACATAAATTACAGAATATAATGGTGAATGAAATGAACCAAAAGCTAAGAAAAATGTTGAAATACAAAGAAGTGATGGGTAAAAATATAAGTATATATGCATTTTTTTCATAAATTTAAAACTAATTTTTTCTAAAAACACCTATCAATGAAAAAGTGTTTCGCCAACAATAAAGCTTTTTGTTCATTTCATTGCCCCTATTATTCAAAACACGCGCTGAAATTTTTATGTGAATATCTCTAATAGTTTTTGAGATATCGTGTTAACGGTGGTGAATTTTCATGAAAATTAAAGTTTTGAGAAAAGTGAAGTGAAAGACAAATTTTAGCTGGAAATATGTGTAACTCTGCATGACAGGTCAGACCTTCCTTTTCCTAGTAAATAAAGATCCCTGTTTTGGAAAGGTTAAAGTCTGAACCACAAGAAATAACAATTAAAAAACATTCGCCATTGTGGTCGATAACCTGTGTTTTTAACGTCTTCGGATACCTTAAGTATTTTATGTTTTTCTTTAAACTTTGTGACGTCCCCTGATAACAGAAGAGAAAATTTCTCCACCCTAATACCGTGAAACCTCGTTACAACAATATTTTAGGGACCAAATAAATATATTGTTGTAGAGAGGCATATTGTTATATCGAGGGCCCACATATTTTGAGCATTTAATAAGAGTTTTTTTATTATTATTATTAGTTTAAGGTGCATAACATACTACTTTTAAGTTTATATTTAGAAGAAATTAATTTGTAAAATACTAAAAATGTCCGTAGAGAATTCACAGATTGAAGAGCTTCCTGGGATGACAATAAGGACTGCAATGGACCTGTATTATCATCATCATCTTCATCATTGTTTCCTATCTCATCAGTAATTTCAGAGAGAATACCTTCATCAGTAACTCCTGCGAAAACCATAAGATTATCATCTGCTGTTAAATAGCCTTTTATACTAATTCCAAACTTTTTACCGCTTGTTTCTTCAAGTTGGGATACGGATTTTTTGATGTGCAAAACACATTCTTGAACACATTGTCTATGGAATTTTCATCATTATCAGATTTCTTATCTTCCATAACACAAAGACCAGCCTTTTTCCAGCAATTCCAAATGGTTTTTTCTGTTACTTCCCACCAACTTCCACAATATCCACAATGAGTCTTAATAGACGGAAAAAATAACAAAAAAAAAAAAACCCGAAAAAAAAAAGCATTTGAAAATTAAAATATTATTATAAAGGGAGAAAATAATACTGAAAGTTAGATTGAAAAAATCGTTTTACAGAGGTTTATTGTTCTAGAGAATATCGCAATATTGAGGGGAGATTAACATTAGTTTATATGCAAAATCACCGGGACCACAAAACATTATTGTAGTAGAGGGAGTTATTGTTGTATCGGGTATCGTTGTAGCGAGAGCTTACTGTATATGATTCTTTTTAATTCATAACAAGGCACGGAGGAATGCATTGAGTTCGAAAGCGGAGTGAAGAACGACAGCTGATCTTTGAGAACCCATGACAAAAGAAGGTGCCTGAAATTGAAACGGTAGTTTATTTATGCTGTAAATAATAAAATTTACATAGGAAATATTATATTAATCAAGAGAATGTAGATAGATGAAGATGTATATAAATCCTTAAAATCATTGATTTGAACAGATTTCAATATCAGTATCTCCAGGATATTTTTAGGGCCACTGTGGCCTGTTGGTGATGTCTCGGCTTCGGAGGGTTGCGGGTTCGAGTCCAACGAAGAATCACCGTGGAAACGGGTCTGGTCCACGTTAAATCCGTCGGGTCCACTCAGGTGTCGTCCTCGTCATCTTTAATTTTACGAGGTCCGTCCTAAAACAGCCCTAGTGTTGCTTCAAAACGGGGCGTTTATACAATTAAACTCAACAAGATATTTCACCAATAGCTATCAATGCTTATTTTTAATTATTCATTTCTAGCGACAATTCTCTAGATATGAGTTGTTGTTGTTTCTAATGGCACTGTCCATTGATAAGACAACTGACTAAAGAGTCGTTTATTTCAAGTCGAATTTTTTTAGTCTTGTTTTCAGGGGCGCCATCTAGTGCCAAGAGTACGATCTAGCTACTCACTCATCACAACCGTTTTTACGGGGCCGATTTCCTCCATACATTTCATTCTCTCATCCACAGATCGTAATTTAGAATGATCAGAGAACGATCACCTCTGAACCAGTACCTCCAAATGGTATTACTCCCGACATGGAGGACTTTATGACCACTGCAGATTTATAAACATACCACCAACCATACACGAAGGTTTTCGTCTGGTGTGGTTCGAACTTGCAACTCAAGGGATGCGAATCCAACGCCCTACCAACCGGGTTACCCTGAAGCATATTCAATTAAATTATCCAATCAACCGGTTCAACCAACTGACCGGTATGTGCATACGTGCTAGTCGATCAGAGAGGACCCTAACAGCTCCTGTTGTGCAATGTATAGCACATTGGGTTCCTAAGAAGATTCGAATCCCTGCAGGGATGATGAATATGGCCTGTTTTTAAAACTCGCTCGTTGTACCTTAGTTTATCGTTCAGCATTAGTGTGAAGTAGTGAGTCGGCAGCTGAAGCCGTCACTAGGAGTTCAACCGTCTGGAGAGGACGTAGAGTTAAGCTCCGATGCTCCCTTTTCCTGCTGAATCCTGTCTGGTCGTTTTGGATGCTGTGGACGTTGTCACTATTTGTGGGTTACTGTTGATGTTGTGTGTTGCTGTGTGTTCGTCTCGGCTGTACATATTTGCCATCTTTGTGCTGTCCTGTCTTCGAGTAAAAAAACGTCGTCGTTGTTTCCAGCGATAAGATTGATCATTAACAGTATTGATGGTACCAGGTCATCTCGAAACCCTGAAGGATATGATGTCAAAAATTGATAGTTTCATTCCAACTGTTTGAGATTGGGAAGAAAGGCAGCTAGCCACTTACTTCCCCGAAAGGAATGTTAGTTTGACTGATCGGTCCATGTAAGGTCGGACAAAACTTGTCCAACAGTCGACCACCACAAATCCTGTCGATACTGCTACATTCTGTGGTGACGGGGTGCTGGGCTGTATACAAGAAGTGTTACTGTTCATTGTTTATCACACATCATACGGCTACTACACAAAACGAAATCGTTCAGGAAAAATTCCATAACAATATCCATGCCAGAACTAGCTCAATCTTTTCAAATGGTGATCCCTATTTCATTAGTAAAAACTCGTTCAGTTTTCAAAATTTATCATATTAATTAAAACCAGCAGGAGTGGTTCCTCCAATCTTTTCTCGAATGTTCTAATGAAACTTTTCTTTACCCCCTCTCGTAGAATCCCGGGGGGGGCACCTCGAGATCAGGATGAGATGCTTCCAGTATGGTGCTTGGATCTCGCCTACCCGATGGGCACAATAATAGGTGGGGGCACTGACCCTCCCATCGATGAGGGGACGCACTCCCTACGGAAAGGGTTGTACCGTGACCGATGACGGCCCTTAGGACTCAACCACAATTTCCACCAGTGTTACTGTTGCGGCGGGCCGGTCATTCAGTCTTGCGAGGTTAATAGGTGTGCCTTAATGGCTGGTAGGAGCTCAGTGATATGACTACCTCCCTCGTATACAGAACCTTGGTGTAGAACTTGAGAAATGATGTGTTCAGATTTTCATTTTGAATGTCCTGTAAATATAACTATGCGCTTCTTAGAATAATATAGAAAATCAAGCATGCGTTTTGAACATTTTTTAAATGCGAATCTTCACTCAATATGATAAAACTGTGTACCAAACTTAGTAAATCTACAGTCGTGTCCATAAATTAAGGATAATTCAGAGTCAAGTGGAAATAGAACTCTACAATTCAGGCATCACCTGTAAAAAGATACACACACCTTCAAAAATCATACGCAAACTGCAGGAAGCCACCAGATAACACCGAGAATACATCACAATAAAGAGAGTGATGTAAAAATACCTTATCACACGGCGAATCATCGTCTGTTCTTTTCGTCAACGAACGACAATGAAAGTGAGGTCACAATCGAAGCTTCACATGATTGGTTGAATTCCGTTTGCGGACAATATTTCCGTCACTATTGTCGGCATTTTCAAACTGTTTATAAAAGTGTTAGATGACGAAAGACGTGCTGGACAGGTTCTTGAGGGTGGAAACGGAAAATTGCTGACGAAAAGTGAGGACATTTCGCCGTGTGATAAGACCTTAAGGAATACAGACGACAAGATAGTTCGCAAACGCTTTATGTACCTTTCAGTTCCATAACCGAAAAGTCATGACACAAAGGATGCATTTGGATGATTTTTTACATGGTAGAATTATCGGCCATCTGGAATGTGGTGGTACCCAGCTGGAAGTATCGGAGAAACTTAGAATTGCTCAGAGTGTCATCTCCAGGCTTTGGCAACGATCCCAAGATGGTGGTAATGTGAGTATACATTACAGTATAGGTCGAACCCGCTTTACAACACCGAATTGGAGCAGTATTTAGCAGTCATTGCCTAGAGAAACAGATGTATCACAGTATCAGGCATGTCTCGTCAGCCCTCTTCAGCCACTGGTGTGACAGTTCAAGGCAGACGGTGGGCAGACGCCGAGGGCAGATGGGTCTATAGGATCGTAAGCCTATCGGATGTGTTCCACTTGCTGTCACTCACTGTCGCCAGCTTTTTGTCTAGAGTGGAGGACATGAATTGTGGACACCGCAATAGTGGGCCAGTGCGATGTTGTCCGACGAGTCCAGGTTTAGCTTGCAGTCGGATTCTCACCATACTTTCATATAGATAATGCCAGGTACCCGTTACCACCAGGAGAACATCATTGAATGACACTGTTACGGTGGTGCTGGATTGCTCGTTTATAAAGAAATTAATCTAAGTTCCAGAACTGATCTGTATGTTCAAAGTGGAGCCACAATAGGCCATATCTATCGGGACGTCATTCTGGGACAACATGTTCGTTTATTTGGGGGCTCCATGGGCACAGAACTCGTGTTTGTGGATGACAACGCCCGTACTCACCATGCTAACATCGTAAACGAATGCCTTCGATCGGAGGATATCAACCGTATGGACCGGCCAGTATTCTCGCCGGACATGAATCCAGTAGAGCATGTGTGGAACGTCCTTGGCCATCAAATGGCAGCCCGTGAACCATCCCCTACGTGTCTACCGGAACTCAAGAGAGCATTGCTTGAGGAGTGGTGTCATATCCTCCAAGATCAGATCAATAATTTGATATTCAGCATGCTTAAGCGTTGTACCACCTGTATTGCATTGTCTGGAAGACATGCTATGAACTAACCATCATACGAACAATGCAATATTGGATTCTGTAAATATTTTTTTAAAAATTATCTCTTAAGATGAAAGAGAGAAAGAGAATAGAGGATAGGGACCGAACGAGGTTTCATTATTGTTTCAAAACGGTTAAAACTGGTTAATGACTTAAATTAACTAAAAGATAATTTTCTCGCATGATGACTTAGAATTTGCAATGCTAGATTTCATTTTTGCATTTTAAAATTATTGTGGGTTTTTTTTTCAATAGTGTTTTAAATCGAATAAAATAAGTATGCTAAAGCATGTTTGTTTAAAAAATATCGATTGATAAATGTAAAAGAAGAAAGTTCAGTGAAATCTTTAGTGAGATTAATTACAATTAGTATTTTTATGCTCCTATTAGCAAGGAGATCTCGAAGTTTAAGGAACTTTACCATACACTATAACCTTAAGGCTGTGTTTTTTTAAGAATATCTTTATAGAACGAGAAATATTCCGAGAAAAGATACATTTATAAATTATATATAGTTATTTTCAGTTTCTCTATATACATTATTCAATAATTGACGCATAAATGTTCCTTTGTTAAGTTTTTAATACAATTTTCTTTCTAATTTAAACAATGAATTATTTCTGAGAGTAATTTAAAATTAAAAATAAAGAAAATAGAAATAATTTTAACGAAAACTCATGACCTTATATACTTTTGAGTGATTGTTTGCAAAATTGTGGAACGATCGTTTTTCCTTTATCCTATATACATAATTCTTTTTCCCTTTCCTTGATTTATTACTTAATGGTTTCTTTGTTTGATAAATATGGCGAAAAAAATTCTTATCGTTTTTTCTTTTCTTTTTTTTTTAACAACAGTATGTTTGAACGAACTTATGACATTATCAGCACCAGTATAAAACGGTAATCTAGCATAACACATTGACTCATTTAAACATTTTGGAAACGAAGATATTTCGTAGATTATTCTTTACATAATAAATCAACAGCCGGCGTCCTGGTATAGGCGGAGCGTATCTTCCTCGTGATCTGGGCGTCCCGTTTCGGGCATGGTTGTTCTATCTGTGAGATGTATGAATGTGCCCCCCTGTAAAAAGTGGTTGTGCAAGCGAATGTGTGTGTCACCTTCATATGAGCTAGAAGTGAGACTTCTGCCCTCTGGATGCTCAGGGGTCATTACCCTCAGAGGCCACTGCACCCCCTTTCTGTGGAAACACGAACACAACATCATCATCAATAAATCAGCAATTATCTTGCAATTACAATACAATAACATTTATAGATATAAACTCTGCATATAAACTCTGCAAAATATAAACTCTGATTTGGGATATTCAGATCATCATTTGGTCACATAATTACTCGATCTCTATTCTAAGCGTTTCTCAGTATTTTTAAAAATTCAAACCAAAAATAAACGTAAAAAATGAAAGAAATATCTAGAGAAAAGTATAAAAATCGGAATGGAAATTTTAAGATATATGATATCAATATATTTATAATAGTTCTTTCGTAGGCTAGATTAGTTGAAAGCCTTTATTTTCTTAATCCCAAGACCAATCGAATCCAAATACTTCACTCAAAAGTTATAGGAATCTTGTCTAAAAGCACGATGCTAAGAATAAGAATAAATTCTGCGCATGCGCAAATTCTTGATATGTCTACGATTCTCAATACTGTTAACAATTCATAGTTTCAAAAATAATGGGAATATGGTCTAAAAGAATAATGCTAAGAAAAGGAATAAAAGTGCGAGGTCTCGATACCTAAAATGTATGTGGGGATATCTTAATAAGCCAGGAAGAGTCACTAGACACAAGCGATCGCTTTTGTCAAATGGATAAGTTATGGACTTCAAACCTAAATATTGCAGGCTCGATCGATCCTTGATGGAATTCAACATACATATTGGCACAATTCCAACCAACATTATCGCCAAATTGGTGACCCGCACAATGAATACTCTCCTCGCTCGCCATAACGCTTGGCTCAAGAAATCGTTCGTCTCTTTCTACAGACTCACTGGTAGGGGAGTATTGTGATGAAATCTTAATAAGCCAGTAACAACCATTTGGCATGAGCGATCGCTTTTGTCGAATGATAAGTTATTTGATTTCAAACTCACACATCGCAGGTTCTATCCTTGGCGGAATTCAATATACACATTGGCATAGTTCCTGCCAACACCACCACCACATGCCTATTGAATTTATAAATAATTTGAAGAAAATCTTTATTCTTAATGCATAAGTCCGAAAAATCTCATCGTAACTGTTAAAGAAGGAAAAATAATAATAAAAAAACAAATATATATAAAACAGTTCTCAGCTTTAGGGGGCACGAACTGAAGTCCAGTAAAAAGGTCCGAGGCAATCTATCGTTTAATCCATTATGTCACACGTAAGTTAACCACAAGCGGAATCTGAGATTTTTAATATTGTTAACCATTAATAGTTTCAACAAGAATGGGAAGCTGGTCTAAAGCCACAATGAATTCTGCGCATATGCAAGGTCTGAAACTTAAAATTTCTCTTAAAACAATAGATATACCAGCGCGTAGCTGCCACCGAAAAAAATAATATTAAGTGCAATTAATCAATAATTTGACAATGTTTTATCGAAATAGGATGGACAGCATATAAAATACGAATAAATATTCATTCTTATATATTAGATTTATGTATTCTTGTAGAATTGTAAAGCTTGGAGTCCTTTCAGAACGGTAATGAAAGGAACTATTTATTGTATCTCTTAACTCGTTTCCTATTCGATCAGAATTCTCAAGTTTAATGTTGGAAAATGGGATTAAAATGGTTTCTTTTAAAATTGATTCAACATAGAAAATATACCGTAAAATCTTTCATATCGCTGAAAAGATAATTTTCGGAAATTAAGATGATGCAAAATTATTTGTACTATAATATTTTTGGTAGTTACTGTGAAAAAAGCTAAAATTTAATTAAATATTTAATGATCCTATGGTTGGTCTCCACAAAATGTTCCCGTATAATCTGCTGTAAAGTTGTTACCTCTGTGAATGACTTTTCATGACATTTGCGTACTATAACTAAATATTACCCTTTAACTTGCATTTAGCATTTCTACAGAATCTATTGTCTCCTCGGCAAGTTATTTGGGGATTATTCCTTGGTAAATAGATACGGTTGAGATTTGAATTTTTTTTTAAATTTTAGATAGTTGTAATATTCCCTTAGCCATCCTGTAGATCTAAACAATAAGCACCCAGTTTCATCGCCATCAGATGAACTGTTTTGAAAGGCATAAGAGACGGACAGACAAGCATTCATTTTCATTTATATAGATTAAAGAATTTTTTTATTTTTCATGCAAAGAAAGAAAAAATATATATATGTTTATAGAAAGGGATTGTACGTCTTAAACCAGTACGGAGAACATTCCAATTGAGTAAAAAATACAGAAAAATGTATCAAACAATTACTCAATTTCGAGACACGAACTGGCCGCGGTGGCCTGGTCGTAAAGTCTCGGCTTCGGAACTGGAAGGTTTCAGGTTCGAGACTCGATTCCACCGAAGATCCGTCGTGTGAGGGGGTCTCTTGCACGTTAAATCTGTCAGGCCAAACGTCCTCCCGTTGGTGTGGTGTGGTGTGGAGAGGGGGGTGCCACTTCAGGTGTCGTCCTCGTCATCTGACCGTGGTTCAAAATCACGAGGTCCGTCCCAAAATAGCCCTCGTGTTGCTTTAAACGGGACGTTAATATAACTAAAACTAAACTAAACTAAAACTAAACTCGAGACACGAACTAAAGTCCAGCAGAAAACAACGAAACCACCTGTTTTTCAATCAATCGAACCACACTTAAATCCACCGGTGTGTGTGTGGGGGGGGGTGTATTCTGAAATCCTAAAAGTTTTTCCTCTTTTATAGCTGCTAAAATGATGGGAATGTGCACTGAAAACACAATATGAAGTATAGGAATGAATTCTGCTCATGTGCGAGGTCCCGATACGAAAAAGTTCGATTAAATGTGTAGATAGTTTGAATTTTTTTTAAATTCTTAATGCATAAGACTTTAAAAAAATCATTGTAACGGATGAGCTATTATGGAGAATAATCTATATATACTGAAGTGACAAAAGTCATGGGATGACTGTTAATATCGTGTCGGTTCTCCTTTTGCCCGGCGAAGGGCAACAACTCGACGTGTCATGGAGTCCACAAGTCGTTGGAAGTCCTCTGCAGGAATATTGAGCCATGCTGTCTGTATAGACGTCCATAATTGTGAAAGTGTGGATGGTGCAGGAGTTTGGGCACGAACGGACCTTTCGATGATGTCCCATAAATGCTCGATGGGATTCATATCGGGCGATCTAGGTGGCCAGATCATGCGCTGGAATTGTCCGGAATGTTCTTCAAACCAATCGCGAACAGTTCTGGCCCGGTGACATGGCGCATTGTCATCCATAAAAATCCCATCGTTGTGTGGGTACGTGAAGTCCATGAATGGCTGCAAGTGATCTGCAAGCAGCTGAACATAACCATTTCCACTCAATGATCGGTTCAGTTGCACCAGAGGACCGAGTCCATGCCATGTAAAAACAGCCCACACCATTATGCAGCCACCACCAGCTTGAACAGTGCCTTGCTGACAGTTTGGGTCCATGGCTTCGTGGGGTCTGCGCCACACTCGAACTCTACCATCAGCTCGTAACAACTGAAATCGTGACTCAACTGATCACGCCACGGTTTTCCACTGGTCTAGGGACTAGTCGATATGCTCACGAGCCCAGGAGAGTCGCTGCAGGCGATGTCGTGCTGTCAGTGAAGGCACTCGAGTCGGTCTTCTGCTGTCATAGCCGAAGGAAGACAAATTTCGCCGCACAGTCCTATCGGACACGTCCCACATTGATTCCTTCAGTTATTTGACGAAGTGTTGCGTGTCTATTAACATTGACCATTCTACACAGACGTCGGCGGTCTCGGTCGTTAAGTGCAGGTGGTCGCCCACTGCGCTGTCCATGATGGGATGTGATGCCAGAAATTTCATACTCTCGGCACACTCTTGATACTGTGAGTCTCGGAATGTTGAACTCACTAACGATATCCGCAATGGAATGACCCATGCGTCTAGCTCCAACTAACATTCCACGTTCAAAGTCTGTTAATTCTCGTCGTGCCGCCATAAATCACGAAAAACCTGTTCACATGAATAACTTGAACACAAATGAAAGCTCTGGAAAACGAACTGCGCATTTATACTTTTTCGCTGCGATACTACTGCCACCAGTATATTTTCATATTGCTATCCCGTGACTTTTTTCACTTCAGTGTAAATGTATAATAATATTCTCTGGTTGAGTTGCGGGAACGTACTTCAAAGATTTTTTGACATCTTGGAGGAAATCCGACTGTTTCTGCAAAATGAGGGGGTAAAATTGAATTAAATTAATTATTGTTTTCCTAGATTACACAATAATTTACGTGATAGTGAAGATTGTCTGTCTGTAGTGTTGCATCTGTTGTGATGTAGTGATGGCATCTGTCTAGTGATGTAGTGATGACATCTGTCTGTAGTGATGTAGTGATGACATCTGTCTGTAGAGTTGCATCTGTAGTGATGACATCTATTTGTAGTGTTGCATCTATAGTGATGTAGTGAAGACATATGTCTGTAGTGGTGCCTTGATGAAATGACTTGAAGACGCAGGTTGTCTTTTATCTGGTTTATTGGTTAAAATCAACAACAAAATGCATACGATTACCCTATAGTGTAGTAGCACAACGGGGGTTTATCTATCGGGGGTTATGGTAGTAGGCCTTGAGAACTACACATAAAATTTCTCGAAAGAGAGAGAGGTTTTCTACAGACATATGTCATTGCAATTACACTCATAACTAAAACGTCGACTACTTTACAGTGCAAAAGGCATTTTTTTTGGTAAATAAAGAGATTTGAGTTGTTTGTAGCTAGTAGTTGAGTTGTTAGTAGCTAGTAGTTGAGTTGTTAGTAGCTAGTAGTTGAGTTGTTAGTTGCTAGTAGTTGAGTTGTTTGTAGCTTTTATTATGTTCCCATAATAATAGCAGGTCAAAATTACTTTATGGCACATCTTTGCCCCATTAAAGATTTCTTTAAAAAAATGACACTTGGATCCATGAAGGTTGGCCATCCCTGGCCTAGGAAAAATTGTGCAACAAGCCTTTTAAAAATCCTAGTAAATTTCTCTTCTTAGCCATAATACTAACGTAGTAGGGAAAACGGTATCACAGATATATGAAGTCATAAGTTCTAATAAACTTTCACTAAAAATTATGCTTTAAGAAAAGTGAAATCATCTGAAATCAGTTTACAATTATAGTATGTAAATACGAAGTATTTTTTTTTTTACAGAAAATTTCTTTCAATGCCTCTTCTACAGTAGAAAAAATGAAAATTTTCTATTAAATGAGTTTTTGAAATAATTTGAGGCTTATAGTTTTGAAATCCAATAATTGGAGAATTCAGTTATCTGTTTTCTACTATCTTTATATTAAATGAGAAATCAAGATAGATATTTAATTAACACTTTCACTGCCACAATCCTTGCTTGATGTCAGAACCATCTATCTAGTTAGATGGTCCTATCTTTTAAGGTATCCGAATATGTTCGATGGAAAGTTTTGAAAAATTGGTTTTTTTAAAAACTATTTATGGTTTTTAGATGCGTTGTGAATTATAAACACTATAACTACAAAAGAAATTATTTGAAAATATTTTATATTTTGAGAAACAGGAAAATGTGTCGTAAATTTTAATGAAATTCAACCAAAACTGTTTACACTCTATTCAAAAGAGTAATGCATCAATCCGATTTTTCTTTGTACACAAGTTATAGAATGTAATGAACCAAAATTTAAGAGAAGTGATGGGAAAAAACATACGCATATATACATTTTTTCCATAAATTCACAGCTTCATTTTTCTAAGAACACCCATAAATGAAAAAGTATTTCAGCAACAATAAAACTTTTGGTTCATTTCATTGCCCATATCATTTAAAAGATGCGCTCAAATTTTTATGTTAATATCTCCATTAGTTTTTGAGATATCATGTTAGTGGTGGAGAATTTTAAAGAAAATTAAAGTTTTGAGAAAACAGAAGTGAAAGACACATATTCTATCTTTAACTGTATAGCTGTCTTTTCAACTGTAGTAGAGAAGGTGTCTTCTAATAACACAGATGATTTGGTACAATTACATATTATTGGTTACGCACAGGCGCGTCAATGTGTTAAGAGAAATTAATTTTGAAAATGAACAGATTGAACAGCCAGTAATTCTAGCTGTAATATCAAATAATTACAAAATTAATTAATATGAATAGCACGAAGGACAAATAATAAGCTACATTCCATCGTTTTGATATCATTCATTGTTGTCTTTTTTCAGTACATGGCAGTGTTTGCCATTGTTTTCCTCGTCCAGTTGGCGGCTTTAGTCATCATGTGGAGTGCTCCTTACAGTAAAACGGTAAGTAGGCAACATTCGTAAATGGGAAAATTCCTGTAAAATATATTTTTATGAACATTAGCAGCCAAATTATGTACCACTACAATGTGCAGAAACTGTTAAAACATTGTCTACACAAATTATAGGATATTTCAAAATAAAGCAGAAGCGAAAAAAGATTTTGAGTTTTTGACTAAAAAATAAATAAAAGAGCATAAGAAAAAGAATCGACAAATCAAAAATCCGGTTTTTCTGTCGAAAACTGTACACTCTCTCATAAAATTACTATACCTTTCCTTTCACAGATTAAATTATGAGCCATGTACGAGGATTCAATCGTCAAGAATGCTATGAATATTTTTTTTTAATCATGTGAGAAGGATATTGGTTTTTGGTTCGGGAGTTTTGAAGCTCGCTTTCTCAATGAATAATTGAATCTGGAAATCACTTAGGCAATGAATAAAACATAAGCGGCAATATTCATCAACATTGCATAGATTTTTCGCTTTTAATAGCATATGTTTTTTCCCCTGCTTTCACCAGTTTTGCTTTATTATTACATGCGCTTCTTTCAAAGCAGATGCGTTTTTAAAA
>JAPMOQ010006027.1:2163-18548 GCA_026543055.1 Argiope trifasciata
TATAATAAGATAATAATAAGGATATAATATAATAAGATAATAATAAGGATAGAATTTGTACTCTATTCATTTCAAATTACCCGTAAGCAGTACTTAGTTTAAATAACACGGTTAAAGTAAATTTATTTGTTGATGAATTTATGCTGACTCTTACAACGGAGTCGGAATTTAAACTCCGTGTGTGTAAGCATTTGATTTCTGGGAGTGGTTTCGGCAAAATACTGACAGAAAAAAAAACCCGCTGTGTGTGCAACGAGCCCTAGTGTTGCTTTAAAATGGAAAGTTAATATAACTAACTAAACTAAATGAAACAAATCGTCATATTAAAAATGCTGTTTCGGCAAAATACTGACAGAAGAAAAAAAACCGCTTTGTGCTCAACGCGCAGAAGCAATATGATAGAGGATTTATTTAATAAAATTGCCTTAACTTTACTGCAGGAATGGTGGCAAATGCAAATCTTACATTAATTGTAGGGCGTCCTTTATATAAAATAGTTTTCACTTTTCAATTTATATTTCATTAAGAAATTTATTTATGACATCGAAAAAAAATATTCCCTTTATAAGTTTTCAATAGTCACAAATCAATATGGGCAGAGAAATTTCCAGATATACTGGCTTTCAAAATGCATTCTTTTCTTCGAAATGCCGGTTTTTTTCTAATATTTTTCAAGTGATGTAACACTATTAAAAGTTGTTATTTTTGTCTTTGCATTTGTACACGAGCAGGCATTGTTATTGTGAGTATAACGAAACATTTAAAATTAATAAGTTAATGTATAGGGATACGAAGTTATACTTAACAAATGACAAATATTACCAAAAAGTCACATCAGAAAAGTATTAAAAATAATAAATAATTTATAAAATTGTCTAATGCAGTTGCACACTTGTGGGTATATTAGACTTCGAAATGAGAATTTACCATACAAGTCAGTAGCTATGCTATTAGGTGGGCCTTATTGTTAGTCAGTAGCTATGCTATTAGGTGGGCCTTATTGTTAGTCAGTAGCTATGCTATTAGGTGGGCCTTATTATTCACTTTCCCTTTAAATTCTAGCAGAATGGGAGAAATTCCTTTTAAAGTTATAGAAGTATATAATAGGATTTTTTTTGTCACTACATTTAAATATTTAAATTATTTTTATCCAAAAAATGAAGAACATTTTATTGATTCTTTACTTTGTAATATAAATTTTAAGACTCAAACATCAAAAATTGTAATATACTTAATTAAAGCTACAAAATAAATATATTTTACCTAAATTGATATAAAATTCGATCTGCATGCATTGATAAACCATAGAGTATTAAATACAATATTTAATTTAGGATGATATATTAACTAAGCATAAATTGTGATAAAAGAAATTATAACCTAAACGGAGAATTGCGCATTGTTTTTGGTCATATTTTTTTCTAAATCGGACATTTGCAAATAAAGATGTCAAAAAGTGCAAGTTTAAAAATTACGTATAAATTATGTAATGTTTTGCAAAGAATTCACACAGTAACATTTAAAATTTTCAATAATTACAATATAAGAGCAGTAATGTTTTTATATTTTGGCAAATTACAAATTTTCTACATGAAATTGTGCTCACAAAATTTTTATATTTGATAAAATTGATTTCGTTTAAAATGTGTGAAGTTTGTAAGTGTGATGTTGAATAATTTACTGAATTTATAATTAACATAGAGGATTGTATAATCAAAAATGGAAAAAGTGCTCCGGAATGAAGCCAGGAAAGAAAGATGATTGCAATACGGAAGTATTCTACAAGAGTAATAAGCTAAATGCATATGCTGATTTTTTTAAAATTGGGAATCTACACTTTATTTTTGATTAATCATCCTAAATTCTATAAGGATATGCTCTCAGTGAATGGAGAGTTGGCAGTGTACTAACAATACTTTCTGTGACAGCATTATTGGGCTGACCATTGACTATCCTAGACGAAATGTCAGTAAACCCATAGTTACCACTCTGTACCTAAACGAGCTCTACAACCTTAATTTATGAAGATAGCTATAATGTGTTGGATGATAAATGATTTATTTTTATTTCAACATTGAAATAAAAATAAATCATTTATCATTCAATGCATTATTTTCCTTCAATTCTGTTTATACCAGTCGTTGAATTTTTATTTCGTAGAGCTTGCATAGCAACGAAGAACACAGTGACTATTGACGGTCCTATTGTATACACAGTAACTAGAAATAGTGCTAATTTTAAAGAGCATACTTCGCACAATCCTTCAGTTCGGTTACAATGCTTCTGAAAATATTACTTCACTTCGGGAAGCTCCTTTGACAAATCACAAGAAAATTTCTTTCTATATTACCGTATAAAGTATTATAAATTTTAAAAAAAGGTGTAGTTATTAAAACACTGAAAAAATATACATCCGTTTACATTTTGTGATACAGTTCGATATAGTTATACATTTTATGAAATTCAGATGATATAATTTTTTAAAAAGTGCTGTTAAATCCAATGATTTTATCTGGAATTTTATAAAAAAATAATTAGCAATACTTCTAAATTTCACTGTAAGATACCTCTTAATTCACCAATAAAATAATCGGATTTATTTTTAATAGGAATATGACTAAAATAAATCTATATTAAAAAATTAACACGAAAAAAATGGATATTTTTGTGAAAGGACTTGAGATAAAAGAATAATGGAAAAGATAAAGACTTATTCATAAAGCTTTTATGATTGAAACATAAATTCTCCGTAACATAACTGAGTGTGTTTTGAAAATATTCCTCCTTTTTTTAATATTCAAGAACTATATGTATGTTTCACATAAACTATAGATGAAATCTTGACCAAAATTTTGCCTTATTACAAATCATTCATTTTTCCTATATAAGTAGGAAGGGCAGGAGAAAACAATAAAACTGTTTAATACAGTAAAAGCTCTTTATTCGCGGGGTATATGTTCCATAAATATGCCGCGAACACAGAAACCATGAATACGGAATGGTAATTTATATGGGATTATAGGGGATACGTTCCTAGGGGACAAAATAAAAAAAAGCAAAAACATAATAAATTATTATTTCCTGCCTATTCATTTCTCTTATTCATGTTCCCGGTGGATTATTGTATTCGTCCATTCTGTATTCGTACAATTTGCTCCAGTTTTTAATCGTTACACTAAAATGGATAAAATAGCGTTTGAGATTTGCCTTCTTTGCGTCAGATTCAAGTGATGAAATTTTCATTTCTTAATCGTTAGTTTTACCTTATTTCTTAGTCGTTAATTCTAAAAATACACTTTATTCATTAAGTAATAAGGTTGTTTTAATTCTATTTGTTTACATTCTCAAAAACACCGATCTCGGTGAAGGTGGCTTATGTCAAAGTCCTCGGCGATATCATTTAACAACATACTTTAGGCAAAGTTGTAATCAGATATATTTTACTTTTTTTATTAGTCCATTTGATGGCATATACAAAGGATATTGGTTGGATACCTATTGGAATCCTTTTATGATTATGTATGTACTTATTAGATCCACGAATAAAGAAATTTTTAGCCGCGAATATAGGAATTGGGTCGCACTTTTTAAATCCGCGAATAGAAAAACGCGAATGAAGGATGCTCGAATAAGGAGCTTTTACTGAATACGTAGGAAGGGCAGGAGAAATTGCTTTTCCGGGTTTGGAATTATACAAAAAATACTATTAGTTACAATTTTTAAAGCATTTAATATTTTTGTACTGGAAAAGCAAAGAATATTTTACTAATTGTTTTGCATCATAAAATTAATTTTAGACTCAAAGATTTACAGGATTTCTAAATTTCATTAAAGTTTTGAAATAAATATATCTTAATTAATTACGGTAGTACACCCAAAAGTAATATAAAATTCGATCTTCTTGCTTTGATATATCCTGATTCTAGAGTAAATACATGATTTAATTTAAGATGATGTGTAAACATAAGATTGGATAAAGTAATCTAAATGTTAATGGCCCATCATTTCGATCATATTTATTTTTGAATCGTATATTTGTGAAAATAAACATATGCAAATGTATAAGCTTAAATATTAAATAGGAATGTTGTTTTGTTAAGCAGAAAATTGCCGTAACAATCACTTTAAATTTTAAACTATTACAAAGCAAAGAAAGAACAGTAAAATTTTTACGTCCTTGAAAATTCAAAATTTTAATTGTGAAATAGAGTTTCATAAAATTTTTACATTTCATAAAATTCTATTTAAAACTTGTAAAATTTGACATTTAAAATGTTGAATGATTTATTGCGATTGCAAAATACTGAACTGATTGTGATTGCTAAAATTTTTATTTTTAAGATTAGGGCGTGGGTGATGATCCTCTAAACTAAATTCTTTTAGGAACTTCTTATTGCCTGGAGGTCTTACAGGGTTATAATACTTTTTCGGAAGATTACAAAGCAGACGATTGAAATTCCTATGACATTATGGTGAAAATGGAATGGTTGTGGTAGGACTATGAATACGTGTTCTCTTTTAAACCTTAACCGCCATCCTATCCATTAAAGTGAGATACAGTTTTCTTTTATTCCAAAGAATACTCTTAATGGCATATTAGAACAAGAATAGGTCTTCTAACATTCAACATTCTGTTTTGTTGGGTTCCCAGCCATGTCGGGATTTTTGGCAATGAACTGGCAGACGAAGCTGCTAAAGATGCCTCTTTACTTTTTCAGTGCCCTCTTGCTTATTGCGATATCAACAGGTCTTTAGTCATTTCATACATCGATTATGGCAGGAAACATGGGATCAAAAAATCAATAACAAGCTATAAGTCGTTAAACCTGCTATTGATTTGTGGCTGTCTCCATCTTTGCGAAGACTTGATGTGAAGTTGACTCATCTCGGTGTGGGGCACACTCGTTTTACGCACAAATATTTACTATTCGGAGAAAGAGCACCTATATGCCCTACTTGTAATACGGTTTTTAGTGTTAATCATATTTTAATTGATTGCCTGGATTTTAATACTCAGGGCATTCATATTTTTAAAACTTCATCACTGACAATGTCAAACTTAGCCGGAGTAAATCACCATGAGAATCTTTTTCACTTTTTAAGGGCCATTGGCTTTTATGAATATATATAAGTTTTACCATTTTATGTTTTTGTCTTTTAAAAAACTTTCTACCTTGTGTTATTCAGTCTTTTCATGTCATTTCTTTAGAGATCCTTCAATACAATTATATTAAAGTTGCTTCTATTTCATGATTTTCATGCAATATTTTAATCATATGATTGGCGCAGTTTAGCTAAGATTGGCTTATGCGCCACTAAAAATCACAACCAACCAATCAACCAACTAACATACAACGTAACATTTGAATTTGGTTTGCTTATTTTTCTCCTGAAATTCACTATTTCTCAACAGCCTATCTTATTTTGCATAAGATGGTAAAACGACTTTATAACACAGCATATTTATATTATCTTATACAGAATTAAAAACAGTGTTAGCAAATAAAAAAGTCGAAAAATATTTTATATACATTTATCTACATCTTGTGAAACTTATGTGGTGACGTCAGACTCACTTGATGCAGCAACACAAAGTTGTCAGACTCTTTTGACTCAGCAACAAAAAGTCGTCAGACTCACTTGACTTAGCAGCAACTCTCATACGCTAGCCAGAACACTTGGAGCAGTAAAATTGTTTCTCTACCGACTCACTGGTAGGGATGTATTGTGGTAATATCTTAATAAGCCAGTAACTACCACTAAACATCGGTGACCACTTTTGTATAGTGTATAAATTACTGGACTTCGAACCAAATACAGCAGGTTCGATCCTTGGCGGAATTATACCTACGTTTTGTCACCATTCCGCCCACACCTACGCCAAACGGCATATGTGTTGGTAGAATTGTGCTAATATTTAGGTTGAATTTCGCCAAGGATTGCCAAAGTTATATACATTTTACAGCCCTGGAGAGGGCTATTAAGTGTAAATTTTAATCTGAAGATTGCTCTTTAAATAATTATCAATTTCTTTATGATTGGTGGAAGATACTTGTTAATGTAATTATTTAATAGTAATTATTTTTTTAAAAAAGGAATTTGCCAAAATACATTAGAATAAAAATGACAGATTAATACCAAAGATAAAGAAAGTTTTAAGAAAGGAATTGAATTAAATAAGTTATGGAAAAAAGAAGATCATATAGATAAAGCTCTTGAAACTTAAAAAATATTTTCATTGGATATAACTGAATTTATTTTTAAAATTTAAAACCGCTCTACACACATTTTAATGTACCAGAAGGGAATTTTTCAAGAATAAAAACAATAGAGCAATTCTTGACATAGTCTTAATTATGCTACAAATTAACAAATTTTAAACTTATATTATTGGCTTATAATTTATGTATAATTCATAAAAGATAAATTGCTCATATCGAAGCAAGTTGTTTTCTAGCTTTCCCATTGGGATACATAATATATTTATCTTGTTTTCTTCTGTTTAGAAATTTGTGTTTTAGTATATTTAAGAGATAACTGAAATTTTTCTAATATTTGGAAGTGATTTTTTTAATACTTGTCAAAATAACAAAATCTTAAATTCTTATACTTCTATGCATCATTCATTTTAATTCTGTCTTCTACTGACGTATGCATTTTTACTGCATTTATTGACAGTGGTACAGTAAAAATATTGCTAGGAGCAATTTCAAAACCAATTTTAAAACACTAATCGAATTTTTTTAACACTAAGGATTCATTTTCAAAATGTAATAGTTAAAAAAAAGGGAATACGTGCAATAGTTTCTAGTTTATATGGCTCTAGGAAAATGCATTTCCCCAGAGCTTACTGAAAACAGAAGTCCCACCTGAGAAAAAAAAGAGAACTTAAATTCAAAAGTTTGATATAAAGTATTCATAACTGTAAAATAGTGATAATTATAAAAGGCTTTTCAAAACGTTATACTTACGTTTAATTGCATTTTATGAAAATGTTACTGCTATTATATAACTCACAAGAAAGTGCTGTTATCTGTTAATTATTTTATGAATTAAATATTAATTTACCAATACTGAAAAGATTCATGCTGTCATGAAAGGGCAGTTAAAGAAGCTGCAACCAACACACATATTCTTTGGAGATAATCTGTCTTGGGAGTTAGAAGTAAAACACCACCGATTGATCTTAGATAATAAACTCACTTTTAGAAAATCTATCAACAATAATAAGAGGTTCTGGGCTAAAGTTAACTATAGTATATTACTCGCTGGCAGACATTCCACCTTTTCACTAAAGAATAAAATGTTATGTAAACAAGATCTAAGATCTGTCCTCACTTATGCTGCACATAGTTGAGGACTCGCTGTAAACAATTGTCAAAACTAAATTCGTGTTTCTCAAAATGATATACAGTAAAAGCTCCTTATTGGCGCTTCCTTCATTCGCGTTTTCACTATTCGCAGATTAAAAAAGTGCGCCTAGTTCCTATATTCGCTGCTAAAAATTTCTTTATTCGCGGATCTAATAAGTACTTACATAATAAAAAAAGTATTCCAATAGGTATCCAACCCAATGTCCTTTGTAAATGCCGACAAATGGACTAATAAAAAAAGTAAAATAGCTCTTATTACAACTTTGCCTAAAGTATGTTGTTAAATGATATCGCCGAGGACTTTGACATAAGCCACCTTCGCCGCGATCGGTGTTTTTGAGAATGTAAACAAATAGAATGAAAACAACCTTATTACTCAATGAATAACATATATTTGTAGAATTAACGACTAAGAAATAAGATAGAACTACCGATTAAGAAATGAAAATTGACTCACCTCATTCCGAAGATTCATTTGAATCTGACGCAAAGATGGCAGATCTCAAAGACTATTTTATCAATTTTAGTGCAACGATTAAAGACTGGAGCAAATTATACGAATATTGAATGGACGACTCAGTTGAATACAATAATCCACCGGAAACAAGAATAAAAAATAAATGGACAGGAAATAATAATTTATAATGTATTTGTTTTTTTTTTTAATTTTTATTTTGTCACCTAGGAACGTATGCCCTATAATCCCATATAAACGACCCTTCCGTATTCAAGGTTTCTGTATTCGCGGCATATTTTTGGAACATATACACCTCGAATAAAGAGCGTTTACTGTACTTCGTAGCATTAGAAATGCTTTTCGTTTATCCGAAATGATATTTTACACAGAGATCTTAAAAATCCAACTTTATCCAATGGATGACTTTATCAAAGAACTTGAAATAAAACTTGTTAATCAATTGAAAACTCATAAAAATTCAAACTTCAGCTTTTATTTCAAATCATAAGCATTCGTAACGAAAATTCATTAACCTGTTAAAGATACAAATCGCTGAAAGTAAAATAATAGAAAGTCATGTCTTTTTCTGAGCATGATAAATTATCTCAAAGCAATATATACATATCTGTAAAAGGATTAAAAATGCTTTTTATTTTATTAATTTTTACTTCAAAGCAAAACTTATAAATTAAAATTTAATTTAACTCGGCTTTACAATTTATATTTGCATTTACAACGGCCGTGAAAATCTCTTTCTCTAAATAATCAAAGTTTTTATAACTAAAGAAATATAGAAATATAATGCAGTTTTATAGTAGTAAAGCAGTATAATAATGTATTATGATTTTACAGCAGTAAAGCAAAAAAGTACAGTTTTGTAGTATTAAAGCAAGATATTAATACCGTGCAGATTTTTTTCATATTAAATGTAATGGGCAGATTATAACTTTAAGGTTGCTTTTAAACTGTCAAATAAATAAATTTGTGACTGAAATCTAGACAATAGTAGGTAGATTGCATTTTAAATACAGCTATGGTGCATTTTGTCTATAAAATGAAATAATAATTCGCTATATAACTATTATTTATTAAGTAGACATCGTTTTCCTTTTGATATTTCCCAGAGAAATTTATTTATGACATCAAAATGAAGTAAAATCAGTAAAATGTTAAAAAAGTTATAAACTATTGTAGACTAAAATTTCTGTTTATATGATTTTCGATAGATTTATGTACTTTGGATAAATATCAAAATTAAATATACTTTAAATGATAAAAATTTATGCTTTTTTTCTGCATTTTAATATGAACATGAAATATTATTCATTCACAAGAAGTTAAATATTAAAAACAATAACCTTGTGTCATAAAGATAAATATCAGAACATTTTAATTTTGATCAAAAAATGAATTCATTCAACTTTTATAAAAAGATTAATAAGAGCTAAAATTTCACGATAGAATCAATAAGTAATTAAATTGCCTTCTGCTTCTCTACACTGGCCGGTGTATTAGATTTAGGGTTGAGAAGTTACATTTAAAGTGAGCAAGTTCTCGCTTCTGCAGTGGTTATAAAAATGATGTGGAGTTGAGAAGTTTCCATATCAATGGTAGACTCTGCCGCTTTATATGGGACGTATATGCATTATCAACACCAACATGAGGCCATCTTGCATCCATCTCAATGTACGAATATGCTATAAAGGTGGTTGGATTAATCATTTTCTCTGTGTGACATCGTATAGTGAGGGAAAACCCCTTTTCTTGGTTAGATTAATAGTCTTGATAAGATTTATACAAGAAGTATTTTTAGTCACAACTTTCAACGGTTTGAATATTTTTTTTTAAATTCTAAAAATGAGAGCCTATCTTACTAATTGGTTTACTTCAAAATATTAAGACTATTATATTTAATTCGGGTTTCAAAATAAAAATTTTTTTCATAATTACTGTAGCCACCCTAAATTAATGTAGAATTCGATCTGTTTGCATTAACAAACCTTAATTGAGAAATAAATACATTATTTAATTTAACATATTATATAAACCAAGCACAAGCTTAGATAACAAAATTATAATCTAAACTCTAATTCCACATTATTTCTATATATTCATTCTTGAATCGTATGTTTGGTTGAACTTACGATTGAAAAGCACATACTTTGAAAAGCACAAGTTGAAAATTATGTATGAATGTTTCATTAATTAACAGAAAACTATCAGTTTAAAGTTTCAATTATTTCAAAGCCATAAACGAATATATATATATATATATTTTAAATTTCAAAATGTTTTATGTGAAATATAAAATTTCCATGTGAATTTCTGTATGAAAAAATGCATGTGAAACAGAGCTTACAAAATGTTTACATTTCATTAAATTCATTTAGTTTAAAACGTGTAAAATTTGACAGTTTTAAACTTGAATAACACACTGAATTGACAATTAATATAGTGGCATATATAACCGGAAATGAAAGTACAAATCCAGTATTAAATCAGACAAGCAAGAATGACAGAGTTATGGTAGTAGATTGCATGAATCTTAAAATTACTGAAGTTGCCCCGTTTTAAAATTACATGTAGATGATTCTCCAACTAAAATTATATTAGGATATGTTTTTAGTGAATGGTGAGCTTGCAGTGATCTAACAATACATTTTTCTGAAAACATTAAAGGGCTAATGATTAATAATTATTTTGTGGATTGTAGAAAATGAAATGGTTGTGGAGAGACCATAATTTCTGTAATTAGTTTTATTCAACGTCAAAGCAGCAGCCTTGAATCTAAGCTAGCAATGAAATTTTCATTACAATACAAAATTCACAATAATTGAAATAAGAGAACAGGACATGCTTTTGATTTACTACTATTTACAACGTTTCAGATATGTTTCTTCCAGCTCACCGAATGCAATTGCAAATTTTTCAAAAATTCTGATCTTGAATTAGATGCTTTTAGAGCTTTAGTGCTTAAGCACTACTTAGTTTCAGGTAATATAAAGCAGAGGTGAAACAGAAGTAATCTACCACTGGTGCGTCTGTTGAGTAGTGAACGATTGCTTAAAAGCGTTTAAGGTGAGAACTGAAGCAACTCTTGAGAAAAAATTTAAATTTCGGAAGAAGCTATTGAGATTTAAGTGGCAAAGTCCATTTGGTGATGGAGTGAAGAAAGGAAAAACTGAAATATTATTAACTGCATAAATTATATGGCAAAAAAGTTACACATAGTAGTAATCAATAATTAATGTTGTAAAACATTTCATACATATTTTAATTTTAAATTAAAGGGTGTCCCAAAATTTTCACAAGATTTGAATCAGTCACCATTCGTTCTGTAAAGTCGTGGTTAACACTCTTAAAAATCATTTGACAGTTTAGGGCTATTGAAAATGGGGCAATACACAATAGAGCAATCAGTAACAGTTTTCTTCTTTAAATTGCTATATTTTTATTGGATGGTAAAATATGTAGGGTGATGTTATGTAAGAAATAAAACAGAAAGAAAATGGTCTGAGCAAAACTTTTCTAGGGCCATTTTGCATAAATGTAGCAAAATTTTATTGATGCATCGGTGAATTTCCTCATTTGAAAGTATAAGTTCTTGATGACTTGTAGACATAGACCTTTGAATCCAAATAACATCATAAAAAGAAATCGAATTAGAATAATACGTTATTCTCTCGTGTAGTATTTCATTTTTACTAACTTGAAACATTTTTTTAAAAAAAGATTATCTAATATTTTACTGCACGAATGGTGGCAAATTCAAATTTTATGTTAATTTTGGCACAATCCTTAGATAAAGTAGATTTCTTTTTCCAAATTTTATTTATGAAATTTATTTATGACATCAAAAGAAAGTCTTAACCATAGTAGATTAAAAAAGCCATACATAATACAAAAGTTTTAAAGGAAATAAAGCTAATAAAAATTATACATTTCATAAAATTTATTTAATTTGAAACATGTTAAATTTGACAGTTTTAATGTTAAATAATTCACTGAATTACTAATCGATATATAATCAAAATGGAAATAGAGCTCCAAAATTAGGTCAGACAAGCAAGAAGACTACAGTACGGCAGTACAATAGATTATTTCTAAACTAATTGTGGTTGCTAATCTTTTTTTAAATTAACTATGCTTTTAAAAATTAAAAAAACACTTGACACTTTATTTAGTATACAAGAAGTATTCGGCGAATAAAATACAGATAAATTCTTAAAAAAAAAATGTTTTATTAGAAATTGTTCATTTTCCTTATATATCTTGGCAGGGTGGTTGAAATTTCTTTTTCTGTTTTAGAACTATACGATAAATATTATTGTTCTCAATTTCTAAATGATTTAATATTTTTGTTCCTATAAAACGAAGAATAATATACTAATTGGCTTACTTCATAGTATTAATTAAAACATTGCTAAACCTCATTAAAGTTTTGAAATAAACATATTTTTATTATTTAAGATGGGATGCTTAAATTAATATAAAATTTGATCCTCTTGCATTGATAAACCATAATTCAAAATAAATACAATATTTAATTCAAGATAATATAGAACCTAAACGCAAGATCGGATAAACGAAATAAAGATATAAATACTAATTGAACATTATTTAAATCATATTTATTCTTGAATCGTATATTTCTGGAAATAAACTCATGGACAAGCACAAATTTGAAAAATAAATAAGAATGTGCAATTGTAAATAAGAAAATTGCCGTAATATCAGTTTAAATTTTTAACTACTACAAAGCAAAGAACGAACTGTAATATTTTTACGTTTGCATAAATTTCAATATTTTCTTTGTGAAATAGAGTCTCATAAAATCTTTACATTTCATAAAATTCATTTAATTTAAAACTTGAGAAATTTTTAATGTTGTATTATTTATTGAGAATGAAAAATCCTAAACTGGTTGCGGTTGCTATTTTTTAATTTTTTTTTTGAAATTTTAAAACTGCTAGGAGTGTGATGTTTCTCTATCTTAAATTTTTTTAGAAGTTTTTCAATATACACTAACATTATTTTTTATGACAGTATTACAAGACTGATAATTGATCTCCCTATGTTGATATTTTGAAAATGGAATGGTTGCGGTGATACAGCTAATGCATCCATCAACCAGTATATATAAAAAAAAGGTCTACATTCTTGCCTTGAGCTTAATATTCCACATTTGAATTTTCTGTTCAAGACAAGAAAACTAGAAATCTCGGTTTCAATAGAAAAATGGATTTTTTAAGATTCTAATACAATCTTTGACTCTCGTTCATTTACATTGTTTGCAGAAAATTGCTTTTTCCTCGAACTCAATTAAAAATCTCTGAAACTTGTCCAAATCTCATTAAACTATTTAGTCACACACGATTATACAATATTAAAATTTAGATACAGTGGTAAGAAATAAAAAAAAACTCAAAAAGGATTTATATAGCTTTAACAACATTTTATGAAATAATTACTTTTGTTATATATTTCACTAAAAAGGACTATTTTATATGAAGACCTTTTTTAAAAAATTATCGATTCCTGTATGATCGACAGTAGGATACTTGTTAATGTAACAATATAATCATCATCATTAATTTTTTCAAAAAAGAGGAATTTGCCAAAATATGTTTGAATAAAAATGACAGATTAATACCAAACATAAAGGAAGTTTTGTGGAAGGAGCTGAGATAAATAAGGCTGTGGGAAAGATAAAAATTTCTTCCTAAAGTTATAATAAATCATATAAGCACTTTCGTAACACATAATTCAAAGTAATATTAAAATTTAAAATCACCCGACGCAGTTTTAATGTGCAAAAGTTTGATGAATAAAATATATATCAATTCTTGGCAAAAACTTAGTTTTAAACTGTGGTAATAAAAATATATTTTAAAAAAAGAAGGAAGTGAATGAAAAGGAAAAAAATTCGGAACGAAAAATCAATATTTGATTAGAGGAAAAAAGATTAACTTTTTCCAAATCCAATGCAATTTTTTGTAATTTCTGAAACTATTTGAAAAATGCTGAAATTATACGGAAGTTATCTAATGAATTTAAGAGAAAAAGTAAAAACTCTGAAGAAAAATGAGATTTTAACTTTATTTAAACGTTCTTTAGACTATAACAAGAATTTCAATCATTGAAAAACAAAGCTTTATTTTCAATTATCGTAAATCTATAATGTTCTTTGAAATATGAGTTATTAGAAAAAATAATAAACAAAGTAATATAGAAGATCTTATTTATCAGTGAATTAATCGTTGATTTGCTTTTCTATATTATTGCAGTTACTTTCATTATTTTTTTTGTGCATTATTATGACAACAGTGACAGAATTAAATAATGAAGACAACTTTTTTAGGATACTGCACTAATTTTAATTCATAAAAATCAAATTTTAACTATAAAAAATGGAACCTGCCAATTAGAATAACTTAGAAAGGTAGTGGAAAAAGCTCACTGTTTTAAACGGATTTCTCTTATACCCCTCTCATAGCATATGTGTAGAGATATCTGGTGCAGCATTTATTAGTTCATATTTATTCATGAATCCAAAAGGGAGAGAAAGAGGAAAATACGGAAAATATGAAAAAAAAATCCATACATCACAAAGAGAAATGGACTAAGCAGAATTTTAGTTATATTTAGAATTATTTTTATTAATCAATAAACAAATAAATTAGTATAGCGAAATATGTAAAAGCATTATTTTAAATTTCTAACTGGTGTGTGAATGGAAAAGATACAGACTTAACTACAGTCATTGCATGGAACGAAATATTGGCAACAATTTCAATTGCTTAATTCTTTGAATTACACATTTATTTGAAACGACTTTTTGTTTTAAAGAGCATTTAATTTTTCCAACATGTGGAGGTAGTAGCTACTACTTAATAATACCTTTATTTCTTATTATTCAGAATATATTCTTCTGCCTGATATTGAGATAGCTTAAGCTAAATAGAATACGAATAAATAAATGAAGAAAAGCTGAAGTATAAAAATTAAATAGGAATGTTGAATTATAAATCAGAAAATTGCGTAGTATTAGTTTAAGATTTCGTCTATTACAAGGCAAAAAAAGAGCAGTAATATTTTTACGTCTTTGTAAATTTCAATAAATAACGAATAACCAATCAATTTGACATTTTTAATGTTGAATAATTTATTGAGGATGAAAAATCCTTAACTGATTGAGGTGAGTAATTTTTTTTTTGCTTGTAAAATTTGAAAGGGTTGAAAAAAAAAAGAAAAAAATTCCCTATCTTAAATTCTTTTAGGAGGTTTTCAATGGAAACTTCTTCTGAAATTGATGCAAATGAAAAGCTTGAAGAACATTCTTTTATACCTCTAAAGTCCTTTAAAATCATTCTGCAGACATTCTTTCTCAGAAATATCAATTCATTCTCAATTTGTGACATTTTTCAAAGCGGTGAAAAATTGACAAACAACATTCGGTATAGGAAATCAATTAAATCTCAGCTTCCCTTGAGAAGAAAAAAAAATTCTTCCACCCTTCCTATCTATCCTTCACTGGAAAGGAGAAGATAATCTGTCTCTTTCATTTCCAGAATTAAAATTTGGTATTCAGCCCTGAGGATTTACCCCTGAAGACGAAAAGTTTTTGCCTCTCTCATATCCTATCCTAGAATTATGTCTAAGATTTGCTCTTTTTTTTCCCTCTCGTGGAAGATGAATTTTTGTGAAAAGTGATTTTTTATTCAACTTTCACCGGATTTTCGTCGAAATTAGAGCATAGGTTTTGTGTTGGTTTACAGAAAAAGAAATTATTGATAAAGGATCAGAATGGAGAATGAAGGTAATTTTGGAATGGTAAAAACTTTCCTTTGTTAAAAATATATTGAATGAAGAATACAATGATTTTTTTGGAATTATTTGTTTACACATATACATTTTTATACATTATAGCAGGATTACGTAGAAAAAAGTTAAAAATTTCTTCATTAAAGTAATGAAAAATATTGCATTTAAATTGTGTTGCATATTTTTTCGTTATTATGATTTGATGCATTGTTTCGCCAGGGCTTTGAATTATTAACTTCATGGGAAAACTCAAAGAATAAATGTGTAAAACTGAAGATTTGACTTAAATAAAAAATACAGTTCTTTTCTTTAATTTCTTTGTAATAAATAGTAAAGTGCACTGTATATGGTCATGTATGGACTAACACATATAACTAATGATATTTACTGTTTCTACCAACTCTTTTGTTGAAATTTTCCGTGCTCGTTTTACATAAATGCTTATGGATTTCCTTGATACAACGTTGAATTTCTTCCTTCAATGCGAGCATGATTGTGATGATATTGGCATAGACCTTTGACTTCAAATAATCTCGTAAAAAGATATTCAATGGCCAATTCTCAAATGTTCTACCTGTGGCTCTCGGGTCTTTGTCATATTTGAAATATAATAAAACCGTTCAAGTATGTTGTTTTATCATGAAACATTCCATTTTTAGTAACGGGAGAACTAACTACCAGCTGTCAAATCTAATTTTATAAAAAGTTGCCCAAAACTTTATTGCTCAAAA
>JAPMOQ010006030.1:0-11160 GCA_026543055.1 Argiope trifasciata
TTTTTGATAATCACCTCCACGGCATTTCCTGCCTGAGTTATAAGTCTTTGCGCCCTTTGCACAGTCATGGCTTTCGTGCTGCGACCTGCCACCTGCAGAACAGCATCTCCAGGACTCATGTAGAAACTGCACATGGTTCCGTCCTCTACCTGGAAAAGGAATTTGACTTCAGCTTTTAATTTCTGTTCAGTTTTGTATCATTCGCAATATTTAAAAAAATAATCACTTGGATAGGCTTGTTTGGACCCTTGAACCGCAGATTTAACCCTTTCGATCCTAGTAAGCATAAACTTGTTATTGACTCATGACCAATTTTACCAATGTGTGGGGCTGATGTAAAATTACCTTGTCTACATTTGGGACATACTCGGATTACGCACAAGTACCTACTTTTCGGAGAAAGGGCACCTATCTGTTCTTCATGCCACACCGAATTGACAGTTAATCATATTTTGATCGAATGCCCAGCTTTTGACTCCCATCGCCTTCATTTTTTTTTTCACTCATCAAATGTCACTCTCCCAGAATTGCTGGGAAAGAATTATCATCCAAATATCTTTAAATATTTACTTGCTATACACCTTTTACCGTATATTTAACTTAAACAATTTCCTTTTTGTTTGTTTGTTTTTTAAACAATTATGCCATTTTTTTGTCTTCGTCCGTTTTAGCTTTTTTACATAAATTTTTACATGAAAATATAATTTTATATGAAGCTCCAAACATTGACAATGTTCTATCTTTTACCATAAGAATGGCCCTTGTGCCAAAAAACCCAAATCAAACAATCAACCTAATAAGCATAAAAATCTCGTACATCAGACGTCATTCTATATTGGATAAATTCTAATTTTATACGATTCATCGCAGAAATATTCCTTTTAACAGGAGACTTAAAATTTTAAATCATGGGAAAGACGAGTGGATATGATAAAAATTACACGTATTTTTTATACGTCGCATTATTTTGATAAAGGCATAGCCTAGATGGTGACACTTAAAATAATTTTCTTTTCTTTCCTTCCCTAGAGAGTATTAATTTATTCATTGAAACCAAGATTGGACGATTCGCTTGCAAAAGAAAACAGATGCAAAGCAACAGAAAATTTTCCTTTTAACGATTTTAATAAGATGCGCAAATAAGGATTTCCTTAAGCGACATCAATTTAGAAAAGAAGTCTTTGGAGTCATGAAAAAATGCAGTAAACAATAGGGAATTTTATCCCTTTATTTGCGAAATGCGAATTAAGGAATCGAAAATTTTTAAAGCACATATAGAAATAATTAAATAAAAAATAGGACTTGGATCAGGAAATAAAATATAATTTTAGAATAAAGTAACATGGATTAATTTAGGATTTAAAAAAATTGAAAAATAAGATTTAAATTAAGCTATTTCGTCACACACTGTTTGTACATTGTCACACATTGTAAAATTGTTTTTAATTGAATTTCCCTACAAAAATAATCTACGTTTTTTTAAAGATACATTCTTCTTGTTCCCTCTGGGGATACCTTTAAAAATAAATAAAATGTCAAAATGATGCACCATCTTGATTTGGATTTGAATTTCTGGCGCAAGATCTTGATATAGAATATGCTGCGCCGAAACAGTGTAAAATTTCTCCATTAAGATAAAATTAGTTTTGCATTGTAAAAAATGTAACTGGTTGTGTTCAAACTAGTCACATTTTAAAAAGGGTGAAAGATATTAAAACCAGACTAAACTTCATGTAAAATTCCCACATCTTTAATATATAAGAAAATGTTTAGATGATGCGTCTCACCCAATAAAAAATCCAAGTTAAAATTGTGGGATTTAAAATGGT
Source organism: Argiope trifasciata (assembly GCA_026543055.1). Taxonomy (NCBI): domain Eukaryota; kingdom Metazoa; phylum Arthropoda; class Arachnida; order Araneae; family Araneidae; genus Argiope; species Argiope trifasciata. Next base: position 1,830 of record JAPMOQ010006030.1, read on the forward strand.
TACATCGAAGGTCAATAAAGTGGGTGCATTCTATTAAAATGTGACGAACAGTTAAAATAACTCCACAATCATCACACATTGGGGGAGGCTCGGAAAAAAGTAAAAATCTATGTCAGGCGATTGTGACCAAAACGTAGTCGGAATAAAATTACATCATAGCGTCTACTTAGTTTTGAAGACCAGTTGGCCAATTGTGGTTTAATAAAATGGAGTTATGCACCGTCTTGAATAGAGGCTGAGAGGAGACAAAAGCATAAAGGATTATATACAGACTATAAAGTCATATTATTAAATCTTAATAATCTTAGTCCCCAGTAATTATTTACAAGTAATAAGTCAAATTAAGTATAATCCGAAACTGAACATCTTTTTTTGAATGCCATTATTTCCCTAACGATTTTAAAATGTCATTAGCCTGACTACAAAGGAAATGATAGCTTCGGTTAAAGTGAGAGTCTTTAATGGGCCACTTTCACTTGATGGCGATTTGTACAGAGGAAATTGAACTGAAAAGTGTTGCAAAATACTCGATTTTCATCCAAACAGACAATAAGGTAATTGTTTAGAGATGTAGGCCAAGCTTTACGGTATTTCATTTCCCACAACATTTAGTAGTAATGATTTTGTCCTTCCTATTCAATTGTCGTTCATTCAAACCTTCAATTACTTTTCTAGATAAACAGTCTAGTGTTCATAGACCTCAACATTCAATTTATAACGCCAGATTCCAGCATTTTGTATCATCTGTTGGTGAACTCAAATATTAATGGTTTTTCTGGTTTATAAACTCTAATAATTTATTATGTATTATTTCATAAAATTTCGATAATATGTATTCAAAACAATTTATTCTTTTTTCTTTCGGACGCCTCACGTAATTTGAAATAATACTGCATACAGCGAAGTGTGCACACTTTGGACACTCACATACGCATAGTTTAGTAAATCAGCATGCTAATAGTGAGTATGTATGTACATTAGCTTCCTTTGAGGAAAAATAATCTCACAGATGACAATAATGTAATATTGTTCATATTTCTATTTCAATTATATGTAATTTTGTTCATTTTTTCATTTCATTACTTACTATATTTTGGCGCATAAAGTACTTGAGATATTGCATTTTGTCCCAGCAAAACTCTTAAGGAAAAAATGTCCGGAAATTAAGTTATAATTACTTGAACAGAATATTATGTTTCCAGTGAAATAAAAGGGATGCTGAAAGCATGAAATATTATTGCATCATACCCTGAGCAGCATCTATGAGCGCTACAAATTCATATAAGGGCACTTCCTGCTGTATCTTTCTTCCGCAAAATGTTGAAGCGTAGCCAAAGACAAATATATTTAGACAATTTTCTTCTAAAAAGAATTACAAATAATAAATTACAAGCACATTTATTTGTAATGCATTACAAATAAAATACATTATTATAAATTTACTTGAGTATTTTTGCGAAATTGAACGCATTGTCCTATTTTCAATGGATTAGAAATGAAAAAATTGTTTTGCATCACGTGGGTTGCACATTATGAGTAAGATTCGGGAAATGAATTATTCTGGTGGATATAAATATCATTTAAACAACCCCTAATTATTTATCATTTTAATGATACCATCTGGTGAGGGCCATCAAACGGAAAGACCTAAGCCAGCTATTATTTTAAGCTGTGGTTTTCGAAACCGCAATGCTGTTTCCAGACATAAAATTTAGAATAAAAGTTCCCTCTCTCTTTTTCTTCTTTTTGCCGTAGCATATTCTATATCTTTTCCAACTATTGCCCGAGAGAATCTAAATGCGTGACTGAAGATAGTTAAATAAAGAAAGAAAACAATTTTCGGATGAAATATCTGTAATTATGCTCTGGATTTTAAAATTAATTATAATTTTATAGAATTTTCCGCTGACTTTTACGGCTAAATTACAGAATTTCCGAGCTTTTTCTTGGCAAGAATACTGCTTTTCCTTCCAAATTTGCATACACCGTTTGATGAACAGTAACATAACACAGTCGATGCTACCCTCTCTCACAAACAATGCTTAAAAACTTTGTAAACAATACGCTTAAACTTTTCCTCCCAATTTGTCTTGGCAATTGCTTTTGTTATATTTGGTGTCTGAATCAGCTGCAAACATTAAGTTAATTGTATAACTTCTCTCGGATACACCAAACAAATCAGTTTCACAATTAAGAGGACATCAGCTTTTTGTATTTTGAAAATAAAAAAGCAGTCTACAGTTAATACAAAAGTGCTAAAAATTAAATATAGTTTTGTATTCCTTTTTAAATCAATTAATGCTAAAATTTTACTTAGGATTACAATCTAGTCATAATAACATATACCGAATTTCATTCATCTTCATACCGATTATTACCATAACTTCATTAAATCATTGCATTTTTTAGTTATTTTTTATGCATGCAAAAGCATAAATGGACAGACTGGCTTCTTTAATGATTTATTTCCGGAATTGAAAGATATACACATTTAAGATACTGGAGTTCTAAATTTTATATCTAACATTTTAGAGTCATGTTCGTTTGTAATCAGATATTTAGAAGGATTTGCTTTGAATGGATTTCATTCAAAATTGGAAGGAAATACACAATCTTCATACCCTCATTCCCGTCTCTTTAATTTAAAGTTTTTTTTCGAATGCTTAGTACGGTGAAAATATAGTAATCGTTAAAAAATTCGAATTCAGGATTTGATTTCGAAAATTTGCGATTTAGAAGCTGTATGTTTTAAACTTTCTTGAGTTCGACAAACACATTTTTGAAAAATATCCGTCTGTATGGGACAATGATAACACAAAAACGCTTTGAATGAAATTGGTTATAAGATTTTTTTTATACCAAATTTGTAGATGTCTATAAATTTTGAGCAAACTCTTATTGGAGGAAGTTTGTCTACCCCGCTGTCAGAATATCACTTAACACGATAGCTATAAAATAAAGAGAGCTAAATGAATAAAATTTGATACACATAATTCACATCCGTATTACAGATTATCAATTTTGTGTGCTGAATCCAATAATATGCCGATTATTTGTTGGTCTCTTCTTTCAGAAACATGTAAAACTAACAACTTAAAACCTCAGGGATATTAAATACAAAAAAAGTTTTAATGGATTTTGTGACATTTTTTTTATTTGGCCTGAAAAGAAAACCGTTTCTAAAACTTAAATTCTATTTTCGGATACTATTAACCAGCGATCAACTGATTTGCAATGTAGGCACGACATATTCAGTAAAAATGCTAAATTCAAACAAAGGTTCGTTCAAACAAAAGTTCAAAATCGTTTTCTGGCCTAACGAGTTTATTTTATAGTATGCAAGAAAGTATTGGGCAGACTACAACCACTGTTTTAATTACCATTTAGTTTAGTTGTACTAACTTCCCGTTTCAAAGAAACACTGGGACTATCTTTGTAACAGTCCTGGCAATTCTAAACCATTTTTCAACATAAATTTATTCCACGGACTTTCCGTAACAATACTTAAATTCTATTGAATATTGGCTCCGATAATATAATAGATATTTAGTTTAGTTAAAGTCACGTTTTGAAGCAACACTAAGCCTATTTTGGGATGGACCTCGTAATTTTAAACGGTGGACAAATGACGAAGATCATACCCGAGCTAGCAGTCCCCTCTTCACACCACGTTACACTAGCGGGAGTACGTTTGGCCTGACGGATTTAACGTGCAACAGACTTCCTTACACTACGGTTCTTCGGTGGAATTGGGTCTCGAATCTGAAATTCTACGGTTCAAGAGTCGAGACTTTACCACCAGACAACCGTTGTCCCCAGTTTTAATTATCATTTTCACAGATAGAACACAATTGCAAAATGTTTTCCGAACACAGGAAAGTCAAAAAAAAGTTCCGATTTCTCAAAATCTAGAGATTGAACTTTTTTGATGATTACAATACACTTTTGTTTGTATATTTGTATACTATGTGCACAATGAAATAAATATAGAAATTAAATCATAAAGGAAGCTGTCATATGCACCTTCCCACCGATTGCTTTGAAAAGAACTTTTCATTAAACTTTCAAAACAACAAGGCAAGTTTCAGCAAAATAAAAAAAGACAAGTAACAAATTATTTAAAGACATTCACATCCAAATTTTTATGTTCTGAAAGAGACTTTCGATAAGTCACCCCTTTTATTCCAACATATTCCCAGAAACACACTGGTCGCACGACATTGCTTCGACTCCGTCTGTGACGTCACCTCTCTCTTACGTGTCGGATTTCGACCTCCGCAACAGTGGCAGACAGAAGCGGAAAAGATGAACGGTCTCCCCGAAATCCGATCCGCATCGTTTTTTAATTCCGCCAGTCATTAGTGCCTTTGATATGCGGATCGAATGACTCGCACTGCATTTCCATCAGAGGAAACACGTGTTCCCGTCTTCCAGATAAAGAGGGAAATAACCTTTTCTGTTGCCGTGGTAACAGATTTTTTTTAAATAAAGATTTCACACTGTGTACAATATGGACAGAGTAGTTATATTTCAATCTACACTCTAGTCCCAATCTTGCTACAACAAAGACGTCCATAAAAATTATCAAAGGCTCTTTGAGAAATTGTTCAAAAGCGACAACATCGTTATCAAGGAAATTGAGTCCATACGGTTCCATATTTATGAATTATCACAAGATACCCTTACCTTCACATTATCTATATAAATAAAAATGAATGTCTGTCTGTATGTCTTTTATGCCTTCCTAAACCGTTGATCCGATTGCGATAAAACTGGGTCAGTTTATTGTTTACATCTACGAGATGATTATAGAAATAGTAAAATTATCTAAAGTTTAAAAAAAATCGAATCTCAACCGCATCTATTCACACCAAGGATTAATATAAGTAACTCACCGAAGAGACAATAGATTCAGTAGGAATGATAAATCCAAGTTAAAGGTTTATATTTTGCAGGAACATTACTCAAATGTCAGACAAGTCATTCTCAGACGTAACAACTTTATTAAGGATTATGCGAGAAAGTTTTGGGGAGACCAATCCTGGGGGTTCTAAATTTTAAATAAATTTTAGCTTTTTTCGAAGTAACTACAAAAAAATATATTGTAGTACAAATAAATTTTGCTCCATCTTAATTTTCAAAAATTATCTTTTCAACAATATTAACGATTTTCTGGCATTAATATATTTTCTATGTTTAATCAATGTTAATCACATTTTCTAGAATTAAATTTGAGAATCCTGAGCGAATATGAAACGAATCACGAGATACAATATATAGTTTCTTTCATTACTATTCTGAAAGAACACCAAGCTTTACAGTTTCTAAAAGAGTATACAGATCTAATATATAAAAATGATTATTTGTAAGTATTTTATATATTGTCGTACTGTTCATCCTATCTCGATAAAATATTGCGGAATTATTGACTGATTTCACTTAATATTTTTTTCGCACCCTACAGCAACGCGCTGGGTACCAGCTAGCACATTCATAAAATCTAATTTTTGCTTTATTACACCGAATTGACTTCAGATTGATTTTGCCGAAAAGCAGCTAACGTAAAATTCCGCCTTTTAATTTTCTCTTGAAACAGTAATATATAAAATTTAATGTAATTGCTTATCACCTTTATAATAAAATAATATTTAGTAATCACAACCACAGCATTGTGAATACTAAAGTGAATAGTCCACAGTTCACTTCAAATAATCGCAATGCCATGTCGATATCCACATCATTTGTTATGTACGGACATTAAGAACTACAAATTCAAACACTCCGTGTCCCATCTGTCAAATTGGCAAATGCAGCAGGTTAGAAATTTGAATTACTACAATTTTTGAATAGTTAAATTTAAGATCTCAGTTTTTCTAAATTTTTGTACAATATGGACATATTAGTAGATTTCCCTTTACATTCTTGCTACATTAAAAAATTTTCATAAAAAATTATCAACAAGATTCTTTGATAAACTGGACAGAATTTGCTTTGTAGCTTTTAAAGAAATTGAACCATAATGACTCCAATATGCCATTTTGTTAATCCATATATAAAGTTTAATTTTTGCTTTACTACATCAGTCTGACTCTGGATCGATTTTAAGGAAAAGCATCTAATGAAAAGTTATGACTTTTAATTCTCTATCTCAAAATATTATTGATATTCATAATACTCTTCAATGTAACTGCTAATCACTTTCTTCATAAACAATTATTTGCTCAGTAAACTCAGGGCCATGTCATTGCCTTGATCATTTAAAATTTTTGGAATTTAAAAATTTGGGTTCAAGCTCTCTGTGTCTCATCTCTCAAATCGGCAAATGCATCAGACTCTGAAACTTGAATTACTACAATTCTTGAATAGTTAAACTTAAGATTTCCATTTTTCAGAATTTCCACAAAGGTCTCTTGAAATTTTATTTTAGATGTAACTAGAGAAGGATAAAGTATTGGATAAAATCTAAAATAAAGATCGATTAAATAAATAAGGAAACATTAAAAATTACAAAAAGAAGAAGAACTATAAAAGAATCTTCATTTTTTTGATGCAGTTTATTCAGCTACTTGTGCCATAAGAAATACGACAGATATGCAAAATCAAAATACTTCCGATATAAACTCGTCGAAAAATTAAATATTTATTTTATAAATTTGAAAGAAGTTTGTTGATAAATTAAAATAGGGAAAATCTAGAACCTTCCTTTATATTATATATATAATTTACAATCTTCCTGTCAAAAAGATTGTTTTGAAATAAATTCATTTCTACGAAGAAAACTAGAACACTTTCAAACAAGGGACTAAATTTAAAGGCTTTGAAACAAAAAGCTCTTATAACTTTTCTACTTTGCAATGTTACAAATAAATAAGAACATTCTCATTCTTCCAGACTAATCAAAGACAGCAAAAGATTAAATGAGTAATGTTTTCAGAAATACGAGGCGTTTTTGTTTAGTTATTCACTGGGAATAAAATTGTGAAAAGGTCATTAACCTCATACTCTTGAGCTCCTAGAGAACCATAATTCAGTTGACGCCAAAGATTTCTTTTTTTTTAAAGTCGGTATACAATGGTTGAAAGTAAAGAATTTGATTAGTTTATGAAATCCTGAAATATCATAGTCAATTGTTTCATATGACAATAAATTGAAAGTATTCTTTGGCATCCAAATTTTAATGGAAATAATCATAAATAAATATTCATACCCTAAACGGAAGCATTAATTGATTGCTGAAGCAAGGAATTTTAAATTTTTTACCACGACCCTAATATTCCTAAAATAATCGTGAAATTTATTATTTATTAAAGAGTTTTTCCCATCTGTAAACAAAAATAATTTTAAGTAAATCTCACAAATATATTTTAGTTTTATGTGAATACCAAAAAGTTTCTTTTTATTTACAATTTATTTTTATAAATATTATGAATTAATGTAATAAGTTTTTCTGAACTTTATTATCTGGCGATAGCAAACGAAGGGAACCAAAATTAAACTAAACTAACTGCTTAAATAACAATTTAATTTTGGAAATAATCGAATATTGCATTGTCATCGAGGATATAACAGTACACAAAGTTACAAAATTTTCCCTCATCAGTAAAGTTTATGACAATTTGTAATAAACTTTTTCTAACAATAAATAAAAAATTAATTATTTGAAATCGACTGAAAAGTTAAAAAAATTAAAAATGTTTCCCTGTAACAATTTTTGTTTGGAATATATAAATAAAAAACATTCCTAACAGGGTTTTTTGTATATTATATATTAGGCCTGAATTTGAATAAAAAATTATCATGGAAAAGGTTTTATAGCTTTAGATAGGATTAAGTATTATCAGTACAAGTTTTCTCAACCCTCAGCGAGGTGAGCTTTATTTATTAGATAGAGAAAAGTAGATAGGAAAAAACTCACTCCACTACAATTTTCTTATATTAAAAGTCAATAGTCTCATTTAAACAAAGAGTTAAATTAGATAAAAAGTTGTGGAGCATAAATTTTTGGATACAAGGAATAAAAACATTTATTTTGCATTAATACTAAGATTACTGACTGTTAACAAAATTGGAAGTTTTTCAAAAATAACGTTATTCCGAATTAAGAGGCAGACATCCAAAAATGGTGTCGATATAAAATTTACATTCAAAAATATGTTTATGCATCCATATACACTGATGAAAAAAATCCCAACACTAGGAAGGAGCTGTGCTAGATAAACGAAATTTCGTAAGCGTGTTTATACATCTAAAAGATGACGTCGATTCAAATTTCGAGCTACGCGCGTAAGTGTGGCGCTAGTAGCGACACTATGAACATGCAAATGAGGTTTGCTTTAAATAAGCGCTGTAAGGTTCGTGATCGTTATTTACAGTTAAGATTTGACGTAGTGGGTTAATGTTAGTCAAGGATGCCTCTGAGAAGACGAAGAAGCCATTATCGACAGCTCACTGAGTTTGAACGAGGTCCTGTTGTAGGGCTACGAGAAGGTGAGTTTTCTTTCCGCGATATTGCTGAAAGACTTGGCAGGAATGTATCCACTGTGCATGAGTATTGGCGGCAGTGGTCAAGGGAAGGTACTGCCTCAAGAAGACCAGGTTCCGGGCGGCCACGTGGTACTACTGAGAGGGAATACCGTCGTATTCGGCGTACGGCTGTGGCTAATCGTACTGCGTCTGCAGCTGAAATTCGACCTGCAGTTGGCACCACAATGACACAACGAACTGTTACAAATCGGTTACTTCAAGGACAACTCTGAGCCAGACGCCCTGTACAGTGCATTCCACTGACTCCAAACCACTGCCGTTTGTGACGCGAGTGGTGTCAAGCTAGAGCGCATTGGAGGACGGAGTGGAGATCTGTTGTGTTTTCTGATGAAAGCCGGTTCTGCCTTGGTCGCAGTGATAGCTGTTTGTTGGTTAGAAGGAGGCCAGGTGAAAGCCAGCTAGTGACCTGTCTGCGGCCTAGACACACAGGGCCTACTCCTGGAGTTATGGTTTGGGGAGCAATTTCGTATGACAGCAGGAGCACTCTGGTGGTTATCCCACGCACCCTGACTGCAAATTTGATCGTCAGTCTAGTGATACAACCTGTTGTGCTGCCATTCATGAACAGCATTCAAGGGGGTGTTTTAGAGCAGGATAACGCTCGCCCTCATACCGCTGTTGTAACCCAACATGCTGTATAGAGTGTCGACATGTTACCTTGGCCTTCTAGATCACCAGATCTTTCTCCAATCGAGCACGTATGGGACATGATTGGACGACAACTCCAGCGTCATCCACAACCAGCATTAACCGTCCCTGCATTGACCGCCCAAGTGCAACAGGCATG
>JAPMOQ010006030.1:16160-48083 GCA_026543055.1 Argiope trifasciata
TTTTTTTAAAAATTAATTTTAAAGTAGAGAACAAACAAAAAAAATATCATTAAATCTACTGCTTACTTTATCATTTCAAAACCCTGAAGTTTGCGAAGTATTTAATATCTTTTTTATCAACAAACATCTTGAAAGTTTCTAATGAATATAAGAAATTACACCGACTCCTATAAACCTGAGTAGAAAAAATGAGGTCAGTGCAAAAAAATTAAAAACATTGTCGACGTGACTTCATGATAAACTAATGAACTTTTGGTCATCAAAAGTTCATTAGTTTATCAACAATATAAGTGACGATTGTTAGGTTCAAGGTCGTTAAAATGAATCGAATATTTTCGAAGCACTCTCGCTTTTGTGAATAGCAAAATAATAACCTTAATGTTATTGAAGCAACTAAGTGACCACATGTTCCATTTGTCTTTTGGTTTTCAAATTTTTGTGAGTTCGATGAAAGAGCAGCTTTTACAGTTTCATTTTATTGTCTTGGATTTTTTTTTCATCGTGTATTTTTTACTGGAGTAAATGAAATGAATCACCTATTTTTCCTTTTTTTTAAAAAAAATAAATAGGTCGTGCAGAAAGAATATTAAATAGGATTTCATTTTTACACATTAACTTTTTGAATAATTTACTTTCTTACGTATAAAATTCGAAAAATTATTTTTTATAACATATTATTACTGTAAATTAAAAAAATACGTTTCTGATTTTACTGTTTTAATAATAATAATAATAATATATATGAAAATTATTAAGAGACTTTCGCTATGGAAAAATGGCGTATGCCAATAAAATTCACCAGACATCTAAGCTTATTTTACAGATGGAAGCATGAATCTAATTTATATTCAAATAGACGAAAGTAAGAAATATTTTACTTTTTTTTTCACAACGTTTCAGCATAGGGACCATATAGAAATTTTATTTTTAAACTTAACCTTTAGGCCAAAAGTACTAGCGTATATTTAGGTGCATTATTTGATGAAACATTGTAAATGAATGCATTTGTGTAAAAACAGTAAAAGAAATAAGTGCTGGTTATACTTTTTGAAACACTTTGTGGATTAAAATAACACAATTTTAATAATTGTCATAGATTACAGCTTTTGAACATTTTCTCAGAGAAATAATAAACATTAAATTATGCGTTAGAGATTTAAATTAAAATAAACACAATTAGTATTTCCAGCAAACCAACTGGTCGAAAAGACTGCTAGTATTAAATAAGCAAACTAAGGATGGCAAAGACCAAATCCATCTCATCCTTTCAAAAAGTGAAGAGAAACAAAAGAACATATATCATCTATTTCATTATTATCTTTTTTTTGAATTTTTAAATATATTAATTTCTTACTACCTCGTATTGAAACCGTCGAAAACGTTTGTAATCGTCAAAAAATTCCGAGTTAATTACATTCGCTGCCACTGACGTACCTGAGCGTTACAAACAATATGTAGTTGTGCCAAACCATCTATGCTATTAGATGACGCCTTCTCTACTACAGTGAAAAGTGAGTAAAGAAGGGGTCATCTAATTAGATAGATGGCCCTGATATCAGCCGAGGGTAGTGGCAGTGAACGTAATAAAGATTTTAATGAATCTCAATCCATGTCCGAGAAACAAATTTCGTCATTCTGCCCGCCAATCTGGGAAAATGATAGCTCAAAAATGATTTGAGCTGAATTGATTTTTATCAATTCCAGATTTTTCTGGTACGTAGTCTTTGCTGTCAATTTGTAAAACAATCTGAACAAAATCAATTCAGAAGTTTCTATATGTGGTTGCCCAATTATAAGTACCGGCGTCCTGGCCTAGAAGTAGCGTGTCTTCCCCTTGCCTTCCCAAGTTCGTGTCCCGGATTGGGCATGGTTGTTCTGCGAGATGCGTGAATGAATCCCCCAGTAAAAAGGGGTTGTGCAACCCAATATGTGTGTCATCTTCATATGAGCTAGAAGTCAGACTTCTGCCTTCTGGGTGCTCAGGGGTCTTTACCCTCAGAAGCTACGCCCTTTCCGTGGAAACACAGACACGACATCATCATCAATTATAAGTGAGATCAATAATTCCAAAACGCAAGGAGGTAGATTAATAATATTTGGTAAACAGGTTCAGCATTTAAAAAATATTTTTTATGCATAGTTTTTATATATATATAGTCTTATATTTTTTGAACTAAATCTGTTTAAGGATTGACCGTCTGTCGTTCTGTATTTATTTCAAATATAATGACTTAAATTAATAAAATACAGTATGCGATTTTGTTTCCACGAATTTAGTTTCATGGCATTGCGTTTCATTCGGTCAGAAAAAGGCATTCAGAATGCATATTCGCAAAACAAATTCAGTAAAAACTCATGCCTAAGATCTATATTTATAATTATTGCTCTCTAATACCAGGTAAGGTATTTTCGGCCTCGTAACAGAATCATACTTTTAAGGATGGGGGAGGGGATAAGACTTTACTTGGAGAGTAAGCAATGAAAGTTTCAGAGACTTCACCGGTGATTATAAATGAATCAGATCCCCACTGATTAATATATATGATTAAAAAATGCGCAGTAATTGTTATGGATATTTTGGAAGAAATTGATTATTGTTGAAGAATGTATTTATGATTTTAAAAAAAAGAAAGCAAAGAGTGTGAAAGGATAACCAGATTTATTTCTGATTTTTTTGCAATCCCGGAGAACGAAAGTATTGCGCCAGAGAATACCATTTATTAGAATTTTTCTTTCTGCGTTTGATCAATTTGTGAGCGACATGAATGACATTGAGTGTTGGAGGATGTGGTAAACAAAAACGATGACATTTTTTTTCCAATTCGTGTGTTCCAAAATTTCACTATCTCTTTAATTGGCTTGCTCTCATTCGGCAGTAATAGGCTACATCACAGGAATTATCTCTTACCTTTAACTATGCGTAATAAATCTAATTTCGTTTTAAATTTTAAACATTTATTTATATTGTTACAATAACATGATCACTCAAAAACCAACAGGAATGTTCTTATCCGAATTAAATATATAAGTCATTTTGTATTAATTAAGCCAATAGAATGAAGGCCTTTTTAGAAAAAGAATTTTTTTTTTTTGCCGCAGGAGGGCATGGTTTGTACTTTGGAATGACCAGTGAAAAATTTGTTATTTCATATATCTGAACACAAGAGGGAAATCCAAGTTTTTCTCAAAGTGATTTTCTCGGATAAGTAAAATATTATTTATTTATTATTATTTATTAAGTATTGTATACTTACTTAATTTAGTAAGAGCTTTTATTCATCTTTTTTAACACCAAGAAAGTGAATGAATCTCTGATACAAAAAGAAAGGCCGTGAATATTAGGTTTTTTCTCTCTAGCAGCATGAAAATTAAGTATGCAGCAGTTCTTTAGAGCGCGCCCAAGAAATAAAAAAAAAGTGGGATTTAGATAAGGAAATAATTGAGAATGTTAGAATAAGGTAATAAGGGCTAATTTAATATAAAAATCAATTAAGATTTAAATTAGATTAAGAGAAATTGTTTATATTATACCTAACAATTCCTCGTATTTCACAAACTCCCGATTAAATTGAATGAGTAATTCATTTAAAGAAATTTGAATTGAATAGAAATCCCTTTGAAATGACCAGTTGAGTTAACAGTTTGCCATAAATTTAGAATTCTGAAATCACGACTGCATACCAGATGTCATTAATTTAGCTTTTTTGCGTTCAGTTCTATAGTACAGATGGATTTGTTCTAAATTTAAATAGAAAATTATAATTCCGGTGATTAAAATTGAAATCAAACTCTATCTACCTAGTTCTGTACGTATTTGAAGTATTAGATGGCTAGAAAGACAGACTTCACGTTCATGACTTCCAACAAAATCTGTAGAAACTTACAATTTTGGTATATTGATCACATAGCAAATTTCATTCGTCGAACTGATTCAGTTTTTAAATGATCAGATTCACAAAGAAACTGATACCCAGTTTAATTACTCCACTTGGTCTAATTATTTTGGTACGAATCTCAAATTTTGAATCACGTTCAGAGACTTGTGCGATAGATGAGCTAGTATTCTCTATGTTCTGTATCTTATCAATTAGGCGAGCTCCGATTTTTAGCTGAAATAATGTGCAGAAGATGAAAAAATATGAGATTCTATTGTGGAATCTGCTCTCAGACCTTATATCTATCACTGCAAAGCTAGACTAGCATTTGAAGCTACCGTAGCATGTGATTCATAAATAATAATAAATAAAATGTTTAGAGGATATCTTGTTCCGAATATGAGAAATCAAGCAATAACTGACCAAGGTTATGATTAGTGTTTTTCTTTGGTTTTTACAATTATCTTCATTTTTATATGAACAATTAAAATCTCATAGGAAAGAATTTGAATCTCTTAGAACTAAGTCAATTTTTTTTACCGCTACGCAAAATAAAAAATATATAAATTAAAATATTTCACGTTTGTTCATTTGCACAATTACAAAGTTTGTCTGAGGTGTATTTCCAGTCGCATGTGATTAACATAGCAAAAAGAAATGAGAAAAACAGGGATATATATGAGAATAGTTCGTTTAGACAGATAGATGATTCATTTTACAACTAATCGAAAATTAATTTAAAACATACATTGCAATTTTGAATGGTATTAGCTTAATGTAACTAGCCAATTTACTAGTTAGCCAAGTGATTCTGCTATTTCATTTAACCATATTGATCTTATATGAATAAATAATTTTAAAATTGTCATTTTTAATTTGATAAAATTAATTTTTTATTGATTTATTTCACAATATTATTTGTTTACCATGTTTTAAAATAGGACCATGCTAATAAGAAACAGTTTGATTAGATTTATATTGATGATTTTATTGATTTTATTTATTTACGAGATGTCTCAAGTGCCCTTCATTCAACATGACTCACGCCCAACTTTATCTACGACATCTCGCTGATGCAACAAAGATATTATGTTATCTCAAAAAAATTCAAGACAATTCCAAAATAAATGACACTGCGTTATTTCTAAACATCCCTAAAAATAACTTTAATCTATTACGCCACATTGAGAACAATTAAATTCGGGACATTCCAGTCTACAGCACTCGGGCAAATGGGACTTACATAACTGGGATTGGCGCCAATCAAAATGATAAAATCGGAAGATCATTCATGGTTTCAGCTCAGCAGGTTGTACCTCAAGACAAAAAAAGATTAAGTGTTAAATGTTTGTGTACATAAACCTCTCAACATCTCGTGACCAATCGGAAAGTGGGGAAGGGTTCTACGATGATCGATGAACATGTGTACTAGATGGAACAGCAGATATCGTTTAACGATATGACTAATTAAACAGTTCGGCTTTACTTCAAAAGGTTACAGCTGATAACAACCAGCAATTGCTGAAACATGCTGCTGCTGAATGGACTTGAACTATGACTTTCACGTTCTTTCATTCAGAGTTGAGTCACAGCTGGAATCAAAAACTTTAGGTTTAAAATACATAATTACGGCATAGGTTGAGGTCACTGAGGTGGATATAATTATCAGAATTATGCATAGAGGTCAAAATAATTTTAGAGAAAAAAAAATTATTATAAATAAGGAAAGACTTGTTTTTATTGTCTAATAATTTGAAAGAGTAATCTATGAATGAAAAGTGTGTGAAGATGTTTCTTGTCAACAAAATCAAATGCTGCAATATTTAAGGACATGAAAGATTACCTCTAATATTTTGGCTTTTTTTTTGTCAAACGTATCAACCTTTTATTTTTTCAAGCTAACCTTTTATTTTTTATTTTCTAGCATTTTCTTTTTCTGTGGGTTTTCTAGTATGTAGTATATTTCTAGCATATATTTTTTAACAAAGTATACACAGAGTGTATTGCACTCGTCACGAGCATTCGAACTCGATTTTAACGCATCTCCATGTTGTAGTTCAGAGTTCGAAAAATATATTTTTGGTATGTTTAACTGCTTCTATGTCTGTCTGGCTATCTGTAACAAAGATAACTCAAAGACTCTTCAAGCTAAACAAATGAAAATTAATATACCATCTTTATACCAAATCTGCAGAATATCAAATTTTGAGCAAAGTATATTCAAAGAAAATCTATCTGTTCGTTCGAATATTATTTAATTCTATAATCACAAAACGAAGAAAGACAGAAATATAAAATTCGGTACAAAAATTTTAGATATATAATGCAGACATTTATGAAATTTTGAACCTAATCCAACCAGGCGTTGAATGTCTCTAGGTCCGTTTCTTCTAACGCACGAAAAACCGATAATTCAAAACCGCAATGGCTTAAACATATGAAATTGGGTATACAATTTTGTGACTGCAAGTGAAGTTTTGAGTCAAGTTTTTGATGCAATCAATTGGGAATAATGTGTCTGAAAAAGAAAAAGTTCAGTTTTCGGATACTCTGCATGCTAAGGATTAATCCCAATTTTTTAAAACATTTATACAGAAGTTTTTATTCAGTTTTTAAAAACATTTCTTTAAACACCACTGCTACTTTTATTTCATTTCATATTGCGATTGAATCTATTTTCAAACTTAACGGATACTCGATTAATCCCAAAGAATATATTTCAAAAATAGGTGATGATTCATGATATGAATAGGATGATTCATCCCAGTGCGAAACCACCCCTTTTTGCAATGACTTTAAATCTAAGCTGACCACTCCTTGAACGTGCAGGTGCACTTTCCTTCTTCAGTGTCCTGTTCGCATTCTTTAAAAAGGGTGTGAGTTTCCGGTCAGCGTTAGGGACCAGTTCATTCGAACATTCCCTCTGAAACCTTCCAGTGGAAATTCTGCACTTTCATTAAAAACGAAGAATTTACACACAATCCAAAGTGGTTATATATCTTATACAGATAAAAATGAATGTTTGTATTTATGTCTCTTATGCCTTCCAAAACCGTTCACATGATTGAATTAAGGTTAGCTTATTGTTTACACCTACGGGATGGTTATAAGAATATCACAATTAAATAAAATTTAAAAATAATTCGGATTTCAACCACATCTATTTACAAAGGTTTAACCTCCAAATAGCTCGCCGAGAAGACAATAGATTTAGTAAATGAGCTAAATTCAAGCTAGAGGTTAATATAGAATAGCATTTGAACAAAAATGCCATGCAAGTCATTCTCAAAGGTAACTTTATTACAGATTATGCGAGAAAGTTTTGGGGAAAACACCTCTGGGGTTTTTTAATTTTAATTAAATTTTAGAGTTTTTTGTAGCAACTACCAAAAATATTGTAGTACAATGATCTAAAATTTTAAAAAATTTCTCAGCTGTTCTCTAAAAAATTCTCAGAATCTCAGCCGCATCTATTTAATCAAGGATTAATCTCCAAATAACTCGCCGAAAAGATTATAGATTCTGTAGAAATGCAAAATCCAAGTTAAAGATTGATATTATGTAGTTATAGTAAGCAAATATTATGCAAGTCATTCTCAGAGGTAACTTTATTACAGATTAGAGGAGAAAGATTTTGGGGTTTTTAAATTTTACTTAAATTTTAGCATTATTCGCTAACTACCAAAAATATTATAGTACAAATAATTGTGCACCATATTAGTTTTCAGAAATAATCTTTTCAACTATATGAAAAATTTCATGGTATAAATTTTCTATGTTTAATCTATTTTAAAAGAAAATATTTTAATCACCTTTTCTAAAATTAAACTTGAGAATTCTGAAAGAATATTAAAACGAATCACGAGACACAATAAATAGTTTCTTTCATTACCAATCTGAAAAAACAGCGGGATTAACAATTCTAAAAGAATACACTAATATAACATATAAAAATGAATATTTGCTTGTTCGTATTTTATATATTGTCGTACCGTTTATCCTATTTAGATAAAACATTGCCAAATTATTGATTGATTGCCCTTAATATATTTTTTTTTCGTCGGCAGCAAAGCGCCGGGTACCAGCTAATCACGTAAAAATAAAAGGATTCAATGAAGGCGAGCCAAATGTGATTACGTTTGATTGTGTATAACTGTTACAAAAATTTTATTTGAAAAGTTTTATACTAAGACTCTTGTTTTAATGTTTGCCTGTTTTGACAGAATCACATTTTCTCAGCATGTAAGTGCTCCCATTTGAAATTGGGATTTCCCGTTTTAGGTATAACTAGCTGGTACTCGGCGCGTTGTTACCTCAGCAGAAATAATTCAGGAAATATCATTTGAATCTGATATAGTTATCTTGTATAATTAAGAATGCTATTTATTTCCTTGTCGGCAATGAATATATTAATTGAAATTGAAGGATTGATAAAGGAGAAGCATAAATACTGTTTATTCTATTTTTATTATTCTATTCTATAAACAATTATTCATTTTTATGTATAAGATTTGTGTATTCTCTTAGAATTGTAAAATGTGGTGTTCTTTCAGAATGGTAATGAAACAAACTATTTATTGTATCTCGCGATTCGTTAATTATTCGTCCAAAATTCTCAAATTTAAATAAATTTTCCTTCTAAAAATAATTTAAGGATTTTCATTAAAACACGATAAACATCTTGCGGGCAAGATCAATCTAAACATCTTGCGGGCAAGATCAATCTAAACATCTTGCGGGCAAGATCAATCTAAACATCTTGCGGGCAAGATGAGTCTAAACATCGAGAATCTTAGGGCCAAAAGGATAAGAAGGATATATGGGCTTAACGTATTAACTCCCTTTCTCTTCTCTTGGCACGATGAAAATTTTAGTAACGATTTCAAACTAACTTCCAAATTTTGCAATTGATTAAAAATTTTCATTATTGAAAGGTGATATCCTGCCAAGTCGTTAAATCATTGGGAAGTAGGTTTGTGGAGAAGGATCTAACCTACGATGCTCAGGTTTGAAGTCCAGTAACTTAACCCTTTGGCAAAAACGTACGCTCATGTCCACTGGCTTTTATTGGTTTGGTTTATTAAGATGCCACCATAATACATTTTACACATATGACTAAATATTTGTCACAAAAATTTAATTTTATTCTAATAACTATTAAAAATGAAATTTCATTGTTCTATCGATAAACTCATTATCGATAGAATATGTTTGTTGTAATAAAAATCTAATGAATGAATAAGCAATGCCAGTTGAAAGTTATATATTACTATGATTGATCTAGAAATCTGAAGATGATATCAGTCATATTTCAGTTATGCTTGTGATGTTTGATTAATTAAATTATCATCCCATTTAGATAGCCTCAATGGCTTTTTTGAAGATGGGGTTTGTATTCTTGAAACAATGGACATTGAAACACATCTTACTCAAATTTGAGCTCCATCTTTTTTGAAGTTCTACGCTTAAAGAAAAGTGAGCCCCCAAATAGATATAACCGCTTGCTATATTAACTCATTCCTATTATACAAGTTTATTAAGTATTTCTTTCAGTATACATATTGTTTCAATCGAATTGAGCATTCCAAAAGGACTTTTATATTTCAAAATATCTTATAAATTTAAAAATAATATATTCCCATAAGTTCACCGATTAAAATCCACCATAAGCGATAAGACAATCTCTCTCTCTAACTCATTTATGCCTACAGTTCCATTTTTGGAACACCCCTCACATAAAAGTTATTTTTATTATATTTTTTTAACCTAAAATATAGAAATCTCATGCAAAAATTCCATTTTTTTTTAACCTTAGGCATAAATGGGTTTAAAAAAAGGAGAAAAAGAAAAAGGGTTATCTAACGTTAAATTTTTAATGCAAAATGAATAAAAGAATGTATGAAAATTCACACATCGTTATGATCAGCAACACTTTGAAAGTCAATTTAAATGCTTAGTAGACTATTCTGTGAAATATTAGACAGTTAATTATATCTATCCAGCATGATTATAACCAAATATTTTTAAAAGCTCAAGAAAGAAGCTATTCATCAACTTAAACGGCGGAAGATACATGAAGCGGATATTGCCCACCGCCAAGTAAAACAGCATGTGTCAGTACCACAGCCGAGTGCAATAAACATAAAACAATCCTTCAAAAGGGGATTTGCTGAGGCACTTCTCATGATGCTTATTTTTAGAGAAATCACTCCTTCCCGCAGATTGCTCCATCAAAATGCGCTCTGTCTATTTGCTTCTGCAACTGATTGCATCGCTTCATCCCCGAAAGAAATTAAAAATAGAAGCTATGGTTCACTGGTTCGAGCCACCCCGCGGGAACCCCTTCCTCTTTCTCAAATGGCTCTATATTTAAAGAAGATAAACAGAAGCCTTTTATGGTCGGAGAGGTCTTGATACTGAGATTTCACAAGTGCCCGGTTATTTCAAGAGGAACAGAATGAATGCGTCGTACCTTTTGTTTGGATACAAAATATAACCGCGTGTCAGTTACTGTTGTACAATTGTAGTTATTGAACCACCTGACGCAATAATTATATAGTGTACTTTTCAGCATATTTATATTATATATATATATATATATATATATATATATATATATAAATATATATATATATAATAATTACATACATTTGTTGAGCAATATAGTTTAATTTTTGCATCAGGTGGTGTAATATGTACATTATGCATATTATATATTACACACACACTCTGAGTTGTACTTTAAAGAACTATTGCGTCAGATATTTCAATGTCTGCATTTGATTGATGAATGCGTTACTATTAGATACATATGTTGAGCAGTACAGTACATAATTATTACATCAGGTGGAGAAATATTTACGTTATGCAAATGCATTTGATTCGCGAATGTATTCCTATCATGTATATATCCTGAGCAGAGTTATTGCGTCAAATGGTACAAGAGGTACATTTATATTAAATGACAAATCAGAAAGAGGATTATTGTAATTTTCTTATCTAGAACCATTTTTTTGTGACTACTTATTCATTCACTATTACTATTTATTCTTTTCACATTCATTCATTAAAATTTACTTTTGATTGTTGTATTATGAGAGCATTTGCGAATCAAATGCAGTGGCAGAACGTAAGTATTGTACTATTTGCCGCAATAATTCTTTAAAGTACTATTCAGCGTATATATATGATACAAATACCTTTGTGTACCAAATGCATTTTTTCAATGCACATATTGTATCACTTAATATAATAATTGTGTTGTGTACTACTCAACATATCTAATAATATATAATATGAATGTATTTGCAAATCAAATGCAGCTTTAAAATGTAAATATTGTACCACTTCACACAATAATTCTGTAGTGTACTGCTCAGAATATATACATGATTGGAATATATTCGCGAATCAAATGCATTTGCATAATATATTACTCCGCTTGATGTAAAAACTATATACTATATTGCTCAACATATGTATATAATAGTAATGCATTCATCTATCAAATGCAGCTGCACAATGTAGCTATTGTATTGTCTGACGCAATAATTCTGTAAAATACTACTCAGCATATGTATACATATACATATGATGAGAATCAATTCAAATGCATTTGTTCAATATAAAAATTGTCTCATCTAATGCAATAATTCTGTAGCATACTACTCAGCATACGTATATGATAAACCCATTTGTACAATATTCGTTTATTAGACTTAAAATATTCGTTGAGATTTTTGTGTTAGATGATACTATTACCAACCATCATTGGATGGTTAAAATATTGTAATAACAAATAAATTACAAGATTACAACAAAGATTAGTGTTTAACACAACTCAATTTACGTCCGAGTTATGATAAACTTAAAAGCACTTGTCTTACATAATAGTAGTAGTCCCTTGTTAGATATGACAACAAAGCCTTGTTGGTTCTTGCAAGATAACATGACATTTAGTTGTGTACCTTTGAACTCGACGTTTATTCCAAGAAGATTCTGTTAGTTGAGATGATGTTTAGAAACACAGTGATGACTATTACAGAATATGATCTCAAAAATCTGGATAATTGTAAGATAAAGAGCGAAAAAGATAAAAAGTGATTCGAATATCTCCTCCAAAACATCGCAGCACAATAATGTTTTAGTATTGACTTGTCTATAATCAGTACAACTTTACTTTTATTTATATACCAACAATAATTTCCGAGGTTTATTGATATTTCAATAAGACACGGTAAATCCATCCTGTATTCAAAATATATAAGTAAATAAAATAAAAATTATTAAAATCAGTCATGAAAGTAGGTTATCAAAGTTGCATCATCTTCTTGGATCAGCATTTTCAATCCTATGATGTGCCATTAAATATGTATTCTTTTCAAAATATAAATACAAAAATATATTGAATTTAAAAATATTGTGAACTTTTAGTACTTTGGCAAAGGATCCGTTGAATTAATGGAAGTTCATTAGAAGTATTTTAATAAAAAAATTAATGGTTACTGATGAAAACTTAAAAATTTGTAAATTTCTAAATACGATTCAAAATCTGAAAAGTAGTCAACTGCTTAAAATGCACAAAGATCGTAGATATCAACAAGCAACTATTTACCCATTGGGCCATTTTGCCATTTGGGAGACACCTAAGTTATGCAAAAGAGAAGCCCCTGTATTTTTATATATTCCAGCCACCCAATTCGGCACAAAAATGATGTGGTGCCCTACTGATAACGGAAAGTGCTTCTTAAGGGAGAGATTGTTCTGGCACCGGTAATGACAATTGGGACTTATATGTTCCAACAGCGCTATCGTGACTTCTACTTAATGAGATTTATCCTTGCGCCTTCGAGTGTTGTCGAAGTGACAATTTATGCCCCCTTTAAGTCTCCCCTCCCCCCCAATGAAAATGTTGAAAAATATAAGGGAAAAGACTGTTATAATGCCCATGGTTGGTAGAGTGTTGGACTCGTGTCCGTTAAGTTACCAGTTTGAACCCGCTAGCCAAAGATTCCCTATGTGTGGTGGTGACTGACGAACATATAAATCAGTCGTGGCCACAAAGTCCTCCATGTCGAGAGTAATACCACTGGGGGGTACTGGTTCAGAGGTGATCGTTCTCTGATTCAGGTTTAAATTACGATCCATGATTGAGTGAATGAAAATGCATGAGTGAAAGTTCGCCTTGCAAAAAGGGTTGTGACGCGTGAGTGACAAAGTCGTACTCTTGGCCCTAGATGGCGCCACTGAAAATATTAAGAGACGCACCGTATGGCTCAAATCGCTGTCTACGTCACAGCTGGCTTGTCAAATGGCAAGTGCCATAAGAAACAATAACTCACACAATACCAGTGGCGGATTTAGATTTTTAACAGGAGGATTAAGATTTTTCCAATACGAGGTTCTTTTGGTTAAATAAATTGGTCAATTTAGTTTCCTAGTTCAACACATTTTTGAAATATTAAAAAATTATTTCAACTTTTTTTTTTCAAAAAAAATTTATTGACTTTTTAAAATGCATTCAATTTACATTTTTTTTTATCATG
The DNA here is from genome assembly GCA_026543055.1 of Argiope trifasciata. NCBI lineage: Eukaryota > Metazoa > Arthropoda > Arachnida > Araneae > Araneidae > Argiope > Argiope trifasciata. Next base: position 29,581 of record JAPMOQ010006030.1, read on the forward strand.
ATCGTCCCTTTTCACGTTTATATTCAATGTTTTTGAAGGAGAGTTTTGATGTTTTTAAATATTAACAAGCAATATAAAAAATATTAAATTCAATTTCTACTTAGGCCAAGAAAGAAAATTGTTATTTTAGTTACTCTTTATTAAATAATTATCAAAAAAATTATTAATTTTTGAAAGAATTGAATTCGCATTCTTCACCTTCACTTGAAAAATACTGAACATTTCACATTTTACCGATTGAGCTACTGACTATTGATTTCAATTTTCATTACAAACTGCTAAAATTCAATTTAACGGATTAAAAATTAATTAAATTTAATAAAATAATTAATATTTCGAAAATCTGTATTGACATCGAGTGTCATCCACTACAAATTTAAAAAAAAATTTAATTTAACTTAATTAAACTTTAAAAAAAATTAATTAACTTAAACTTCATGCGCAGTTTTTTTAAGTTTAACGTTGTATTTTATGTTGCGCATGAAGAAAGAAACTGCATTTTCTATAAACACAGGGACAAAAAAACTTTAAGGATTTAAAATATCTGCATTATAATTCAATAACTCAATGTTATTTAAAATATACGTAGTTTATTTTAAATAATATTGGTGTTTTGGATGGAGTTTTAATATGGATATAATATGGAGTAATAATATAGTTAGTGGAGGAGTTTGGATGGAGTTTTAATATAATATGGAGTTTTTAATACGCGTTACATGACTATCAAAATATGAAGCTTAAAAATAATAACTCCAGCTCAGTTGAATATATTCGGACTTCACAATCAAACTCTATCGAAAATAATATTGAACACATCATCTTGTTCTGTTCCAAATACGTAAATCATGGGATAATTCGTTTTTGCTAAACTTAAAATTGATCTTCATTCTTCTTCTTTCCAAACGTTCATCCAAAAAGCTGTTTCTAATAAGCAACATCTCTGGATTTTTCTTCAACCTCTGAAACTTTTCAACATTTATTGAAAGAAGTCTTTTGGAATTAGGGGATAACAGCCTGTGTTGCCAAAATTCCTATTCTCAACCCATTTCAATAAATCAAGGCTAAATTACATAAAATATTTTAGCGATCATTAATCCAGGAGAAAAAGTTGGTCACTAATTGTGGCTAGTCCTAAATATGAGAACATTTAGTACGTAGTATATTCCGAAATTCAACCTCAGATCATGCATCCTCCGATGCATTTCGAAGGAGTTCCGTCTTGCTATTAGATCACTGCTGCTAGCTTTTCTTTATTCTAAGGTTTGCTGAAATATCAGTTCTTTAATAGGGAGAGTCTAGAAAGTATTTCGGAAGAACTTTTTAACATATTGTATACGTTACTTGTACTAGTACTTTTTCTGACGATTGATACTTGAGCGCGGGTGACGTACTAGTACGGGTTAGTGTAACAACATGGTTTGTTTGTGGGTACAAAAATAACGGTATATACAGGAAAACGAAGTCGAATGTTCTTGTCTACTATATAGATTCCGGAAAAATTTAGACAAATAAAAATTAGTTTTTACATCAGTCGATGTGGAACATCAGAACGGGAAGATTGATTTTAAAAAATCAATTTAGATTTAGTATTAACTTTTTTACTTATCCTTGCGAAAATGAATTTTGCCGTGTACCTCTTCGTAGAGAAAAATGCTTTGAACTTTACCACACTGTAAAACATTATTAATTTAATGATTGCTCTTTTCATTTTTTTTATAATGTAAAAATGTTTATATATAACATAATTTGAAAAAATTAAAACAATATACTATATATTTCTATTTGAGTTTTCATATTTACGATACTATTATAAATTTATCCAGTAAAAGTTTCTTTTTTTTGTTCACAAAATTCTTATGGTTGTTATTTATATATTTCTATTTATATATTTATTTATATGTTTCAATATAAAATACGAAAAGTTGCTTAAATGATTTCTAAGCAACTTTGCTTAGTGAATTTTGAATTGCTTAATGAATTTTTGATCTATTGAGATTGAACTGAATAACTAAATTCATGCGCAAAACGCCCGCTCCCGGTACAATTCTGCTGAGAAATGGACCTGCACACAATGTGTAAATCAACATCAGAATGAACTATTGAAAGACTGATTTAAAAAAAAAATCGCCCTACATCGTCAGAGTGATGGCAGGTTTACTGAAATATCAGTTCTTCAGTCGGAAGAATCTAGAAAGTATTTCAGAAGAATGACTTTGTAATAAATATCAGTCTAGACTATTGAAAGACTGATTAAATAAAGAGAGAGAGAGAAACGCCCTACATCATCAGGGTGATGGCAGCCTACACGAAGAGGAAGTGTGGAGGCCGTCTTGACACCTTGAAGACTCATTAGACTAATCAGTTAATCGTCTGCCAACGGGAAGGGAAATCTACTGCGGCAGTAAATTGTTGACGAAACAAAGAATGAATTGCGGGCAATCATGCAATCGGGAACCAACTCCATAATTCAATAGACTCTCGATTATCCGGTTCTCAGTTATATACTCAGTCCTCTTATTATTTGGCGAGTTTAAAAAATATGTCGATAGGGTGCAATATTGTCACGAAGATTTAAATAAACACACCTTCAGCTTTGAAGTAACATACAAGTTGATTGAAGGGAAGTAGCGACTTGCAACCTTACAAGAACGAGAAGTTGCCCACATCTAGAGGGTATCAGCTTTTGTACAAGAACAGAATATTCTAGAAACATCCAATTTACATAACAAAGAAAGGTCTAGAATGTTAAAGCCTTATCATATTGCAAAATATCTTCGGCACTTTCCGTTAGCAAACGACAACGAAAGTGACGCCACTTCAAAGTTTCACATGGTTTGGTTTAGTTACATTAACGTCCCATTTAAAGCAACACGAGGGCTATTTTGGGACGGACCTTGTAATTTTGAACCAAGATCAGATAACGAGGACGACACCTGAACTGGCAACCCCCTCTCCACACCACACCAGCGGGAGGACGTTTGGCCTGACAGATTGAACGTGCAAGAGACCCCCTCACACGATGGTTCTTTGGTGGAATCGAGTCTCGAACCTGAAACCTTCCTGTTCCGAAGCTGAGAACTTACCATCAGGCCACCGCGGCCCCTCAAAGTTTCACATGATTGGTTGAATTTCGTTTGCGGACAATATTTCAGACAGTATTTTCGAGCTGGTTAAAAAAAGTTGTCGGTTATGAAACTTGCTTGACCGGTTTTTGAGGGTAGAAATGGAAAAGTGCTGACGAAATTTCACCGTGTGATAAGGCCTTTAGAGAACATAAGGTAACAAACTAAAAATCCATACTTTGGATACAACAGTCATGGCGAGCATCGAACTCGCGAACTCTGAGTTTGGATGGCGGGCTTTGACTATTCGGCCACTGAGCTCGTGGTAAACTTTCTTTATGCGGCAATATAAACAAAACTTTTTTTTTTTGTAAAATCCTTTGTTTAGTTTTTGTATTAAACTTTTGCACTCGGATAGTGACTCGATTTCGCCATTCAAGACGGTGCACAATTTCGAGGTTTTATTTATTTATTTAATTCTGATTGTTAAGAACACCGACAGTAGAAAGAAGATGCAAATGAATTAAACGGCAGATTCAATTTAAAACAATTGTATTTATTTTTCGGAACAATAAATAAGCCTTTGTATTAGGTGAATAATTTTGCTTCGAATTGCTTTTCCGACTGAAAATGTTAATATTTCATTTCCTAAGTATTTATTCGTACTTTACATTACACAAGATTTTACGATCCCAGTTATCTTGTCATATATGCATACAAAGAGTATTCAATAATTTTAATTTTTAGCCTTTTCATTTTATAATAAATTTTTAAAGACTACATTTAATACGTACAAGTCATAAGATATTAGGATTTTGTAAGACCCTATAAAGTACGGATAAGAAACGTGCCGGATATTGAATATATATAAGAAAATGTCCGTATATGCGTGTGTGTAGCTATGGCTTTATATGAAGATGAAGTCAAACAGCTACGCATATTTAATATAATGTTAAATATATGTATAATAGCCATATTTAGCATGATAATATTTTTTTAATCGCCTACAGTTAATGGATTCGAAAAATGACGGAAATGAGCATTCAAATAAAACTTCGGCTACATGGTATTTAAGGGATTGCTTTCTCTTTATATTGTCTCGAAGATTTAAAGAAACACGGTTGTATGACTCTTTCGTACACCCATATGCGTACGAGTCATAAAACTGTCAATAAATTTTCTTACTTACAATGGGATTGTGTTACTGTAAAGGATGAGATTTAGAAGAGGCTGCAACAGTTTAAACGTTATCTGAAAGTGTCAAATTTGGCGAGAGTTAACATGCTTGAGAAAATTTCGAATACTTAATGTTGTTTAATGCAATTTAATGCGATACTTTCCACATTGTTTTTTTATGAAGCATGAACTGCTTTTCGATGAGTTTATTCGAAAATGTATGATAAAAAGCAATGACGAATGATATTTTTTCATATAAATTCTATATCGACTTTGGAACAACAATCTAGATTTATTTTACATGAATATAACGATTTGCATTAAACAAACAAAAAAAATTGGTTTCATTAGTTTTTGTTTTATTTCTTTTTGATTCGTTTGTTTAATTCAGTAAGTTTGAACATTGAAACGTATGTTACTTAAATATAGGAACTTTAAAAAAATGGTTGTTTCTTAAAAACAATTAAACGATTTTAAAAGTATTGAAATGATTTGTAAGGTGAGAATAATTATAAAGACAAATCTTGAAATGAAGTAAGTAGTAAGAAAATATTTCAACTACGAATGTTAATTTTCCGTGCTATATAAGTTTTTTAAAAAAAATTCTAGAGTACCTTTACAAATTTAAACTTTTCTGTATATCATTATAGATTTAATTTCAATATACATTTAAAAGAATCTGCTCTGATAAAGATAAATTATTTGTTCATTACATGACTTTGCATTTCGTATATGAAATATTGTAAGAACACGGTACATAAAATACGTAGCTTACTAAATCAGAAGTATATTAATATTTTGCTAACTGATAATTTTTATCTGCGAAAATTTGTAGGTGATATTAGCTGAATTCAAATTTAATTTTCTACTAGTCGCACTATTTATTAAACCCTAATACAAATCTATAGATAAAATATAAAACAGAATTTAAAAAAATATTTACATTAATGTACGTACTAATAAATTTAAATTATTATATGCAGTACATGTTCATCAAAAACTTTAATTACTTTTTTTATAGATCTTTCTTGTATGTAAAATAAACCATTAACAACAGTATTGAATGAAGTTCTGGTAATATACCTTTGAACAATATACACCTACATGCTTTTTTGTTGAAATTTTTTCTGATTAGCTGTGCGTTTTTTAACCATATTTTAAAACAATGTAATTATTTATAATTTTAGAAAAATTCATGGCCATTTTAAACCTTCCAGGGGTCCTGGGATAATGCAAATCTCGAAACAACCAATTATATGCCCTTCAAATTTTTCACTGATTTTAATTTAATTTTTATTCAGCAATTTTAAGTTGTAAATTTTGAAAATTGACTCTCAAGTCCCTTTTTAAAAGGTCAATATAAAATTTCGAGAGCAATTGAATTTAGAGCATTAATTTCTTTATTAAAAAATAAAGTCAGATATCTGTTATTACATTGCATGAGAAACTCTTGCTGTAACATTAAAGAAATTTTTAAAGTGATGTTTATTTTCTTCATAATTATTCACTTCTGTTTCTCTAATATTTCAAAACTAAATTGCTTTCAAATGAATTATCGTTACATTAGTATACAGGATCCTTATAAAAGCAGTTCTAGGAATGAAATATGAGATAAATTGAGGTTCTAGAATTAATTTTAATTATCTCTTTGAAAAATAAAAATTTATGGAAAAAAACCACAATTCAACAAAATAGATTTTAAGTTTTTAATCTACACTGCAGAATAAAGATTTTTCTCCAGTATTCCCCAATTTCGTAGACTATTATTTCATTTCCCCTAAATTAATTCAATTTCTTATTTAATTTTTAGTTTGAAAAGAATTTTTCTTTGTGTCCTTTTAGACTAATCACTTTTTGTTAAGATTTGTCATTTACTGAGACTCGTCATATTTAAATTTCTTCATTCAGCTAGAATATTATGTTAACTTATCTGCATATGCATTTTGCAATTAATATTTATCATAAGTATTCTTTATAAGATTCTTATGCATTCCACTTTCAAAACTTACAGCGTCAATGAGAAAAAAAGAAAAAAAGAAAAAAAAGAAGAGAATACAGCGTTTTAAAATTACCTCAATTTGAAACAATGTCAAAAAAGACAAAACAAATCACACTGAGAATGTTTTTAAATCATATTTAATCTATTGCAAAAGTATAAAAATCAAATAAATGGTAAATGCGGAATAAGTTTAAAAAATAGCCAAAAAAATGCTTTCTTAATATTATTATTCCATTTTCAGTTGTAAGGTTCTACTAAAATATCCCGAATTTTAATTCTAATTCATAAAATAAAGTAAAGACTGTTTTAGGAACAAATAACGAACGACCAGATAACATACGCAAAGATATACAAAGGGGGGGGGAATAAAAAAAATCGATTTTTAACACGGAAGCATATGCTTTAAATTTGACAGATATCTCCGAATTTCTCGTTTAAAATTATTCGAAATTTAAAGCCAAGAATATTCAGACTTTAATCTAAAAATTTTAATTCATTAAATAAGATTTTCTTCCAAGATAAATAGTGAATGCATACAATGCGTCTATCAGTCTATTTAAAACATAGACCATTTTGCGTAGAGATACTAAATTTAACACAAGTTTATAAGGAGAAAGACATGCAACTCAGTTTGTTTAAAAATATTAACACAAAAAATATGCTATCTCTAATGTAAATTATCTTAAAATTTAAATAAAAATCATTAATTTTATTGATTTATCAGTTTTTAAGTTGCGTATTTTTATTCTGCAAAAAGAATACAGATTTTGGATAAGCATGTATATTTTATAGACAAGATATTCCGTTTATATTTTCATATGTAAAGATAAAGTTTTCATTTAAAGGAGAAAATTAGATTTTTAAATATAAGATAAGATGCATTTTTATAGCTATATCAGGCTTATTAAGTTATTTATTTCATTTGTATATGAATTATGTATTTGATTCCCAGAAGTTCAAGAGCTTTGAACAGATTTAATTTCAAATAGTAGGAAATTTATAAATTGTTAAATTCTCTTATTGACTTATGTGCTATTAATAATTTGAAATGTACATTGAAACGATCAACTTCTCTTAAAACAATTAGAATCGTTTGTGATGGTAATAATTAAGTTTAGGAGTAATTTTTTTAGAATGGAATCTCTATTTTACATTTTTTAAAAATTTTTATTGATTTTTATTTGAGAACTATATTTAGCATACTTAGACTGTGAATGAATAATTCAGAGAATTCAAGCGTAATAATGCAAGCGTTCTTGATGTATTTAGTCGTATACTTTAAATTTACCACCTTTGTCGTCCAGTTAGTATTCAACATTCTTACGCTGTTTTTTTTTTACCTTCTGTGTGCCTTTCTGTTTATTTTTTTAAAAGTACAAAAAAATTTTTTCAGTTATATTATATATATATATATATATATATATATATATACAATAAATATTTGCCAAATTTCATAGCTAAACGGCTTGGTGTGTATAGAGTCAGCATATCTCGTACACATAGAGACAAAAGTTTTTTTTTTCTTATGTTTACGCATCAAGACTCAGTTAAAACGCCAATACCCTTTCCCGCCAAATACTCTTGCCAACAGATAACATGTTTTTAGCAAACCTAGACTAATTGCTCCCTACCCCCTTTTTTTCATTGGGCTTAGAGTGATTTATTGACTTTTTATGACCTGTACGAAAGTGGTAGTACGCATTTGTCCTACTACCAAGAAACACACCGTCAGTTTTAAATTAAAGCAAATTTATTGAAGGAAAGTAGCGACTTGCAACTTTACAAGATCGAGAAGTTACCCACGACTAGTGGGTTCCAGCTTTTATACAAGAACATAATGTTCGAGAAACAATTAATTTGCATAACAAAGAAAGGTCTAGAATGTTAGAAAACATAAGGAAACAATAACTAAGGAAACAAACTAAAAATCCGTGCGTTGGATACAACAGCAGTGGCGAGCATCGAACCCTCAAACTCTGAGTTTGGATCGCATGCTTTGATCATTCGGCCACTAAGCCCGTGGTAAACTTTCTTTATGTGGAAATATTAGGAAAGACTCACAAGATGATATCTCATAATTGAGGATGAGGAGCTTTCGATATGATGGTTGGTTTTTGCCCACTGGTAGATACAGAAAAAGGTCGGAGTCTGTCTCCTCTCATCGATGACGGATTGTATTTCCTTAAGGAAGGGTTGTACCATAGTCGGTTATGGCCCTTAGGATTCAATTATTGCTCTTACCAGTGTTGCTGTTGCGGCGGCCCGGTCATTCATTGTGTGTGTGTGCGCGCGCGCGCACGCCTTCGGGCTGTTTGGAGTAGCCGGTTTGTGATTATATTTGGCCAGATAGCTTCACATATTTAGAGACACCGTTTTGTAAGAGTATAATAGTAAAATAATTATATTATAAATAGTTTGTTGCCCTATTTATCAAGTTGAATGAATTAAAGATAGAAAATTTCATTTATTTGAATAAAGATAGCAATAATTAATCACAGATTTGACGTTCTTAAAATAATTCTAAAACTTGAATTAAACCAAAATTTATATTCATCCAACCCTTCAAAATTATGTGAATAATTGATTTAATTGGCTAAAAATTAAAATATAATTGTTTAATTAATGTATTGAACTATGACTATATCCAGAAAATAGACATTACTGTGATATATCAAATTAAGAGATCCGAAATATCCATTCCAAAATGGATAAAGTCAGATACTTGACAAATAATGGCAGTCAAATTAGCTTCAATAATTTTGTAGAAATTTAACAATATATATATAATTGTCATTTTGTTAATAAAACGTTCAACTAATTTCCTTCGTTATAGATATTTTTATTAACCCTTGCTAGGGCCATTGGAAGTATACTCCCATCAAATGTTTCGATTTTTATATAAAGTTCGATAAATTTTTCAGTAAAATATAAAACTTAAATGGATATTTTATATATATATATATATATATATATATATATATATATATATATATATATATATAAAAGTTCCCTCTAGAGCCTTTATTTTTGTTGTAAATTTTTGTATTACACCGAATGAAAAAAAATCCCAACACCAAGAAAAAATTATTGCACAGTAATGAAATTTTAGGAATACATTTGTCTAGGTAACATATTTAATTGATTAAAGTTTCAAGATCACAGGTAGAGCCATTCTCGAGAAGAGCCATTTCAAATGTGAAATGTTGGTACATTAGTAACCGGTGTAACCGCCTGAATTTTGAATGCAAGCATGCAAACGTGCATGCATTGTGTCGTACAGGTGTCGGATATCAGTTTGTGGGATGGAGTTCCATGCCTGTTGCACTTGGGCGGTCAATGCAGGGACGGTTAATGCTGGCTATGGATGACGCTGGAGTTGTCGTCCAATAAATGTCCCATACGTGCTCGATTGGAGAAAGATCTGGTGATCTAGCAGACCAAGGCAACATGTCGACACTCTGTAGAGCATGTTGGGTTACAACAGCGGTATGAGGGCGAGCGTTATCCTGTTGGAAAACACCCCCTTGAATGCTGTTCATGAATGGCAGCACAACAGGTTGTATCACTAGACTGACGTACAAATTTTCAGTCAGGGTGCGTGGGATAACCACGAAAGTGCTCCTGTTGTCATACGAAATTGCTCCCCAAACCATAACTCCAGGAGTAGGCCCTGTGTGTCTAGGCCGCAGACAGGTCACTAGCAGGCGTTCATCTGGCCTCCTTCTTACCAACAAACGGCTATCACTGCGACCAAGACAGAACCGGCTTTCATCAGAAAACACAACAGATCTCCACTCCGTCCTCCAATGAGCTATAGCTTGACACCAGTCACGTCGTAAACGGCAGTGATTTGGAGTCAGTGGAATGCACTGTACAGGGCGTCTGGCTCGGAGCTGTCCTTGAAGTAACCGATTTGTAACAGTTCGTTGTGTCACTGTGGTGCCAACTGCAGCTCGAATTTCAGCTGCAGACGCAGTACGATTGGCCACAGCCATACGCCGAATACGACGGTCTTCCCTCTCAGTAGTACCACGTGGCCGCCCGGAACCTGGTCTTCTTGGGGCAGTACCCTTGACCACTGCCGCCAATACTCATGCACAGTGGATACATTCCTGCCAAGTCTTTCAGCAATATCGCGGAAAGAAAACCCACCTTCTCGTAGTCCTACAACACGACCTCGTTCAAACTGAGCTGTTGATAATGGCTTCTTCGTCTTCTCAAAGGCATCCGTGACTAACATTAACCCACTACGTCAAATCTCAACTGTAAATAACGATCACGAACCTTACAGCGCTTATTTAAAGCAAACCTCATTTGCATGTTCATAGTGTCGCTACTAGCGGCACACTGACGCGCGTAGCTCGAAATTTGAATCGACGCCATCTTTCAGATGTATAAACACGCCTACCAAATTTCGTTTATCAAGCACAGCTCCTTCCTAGTGTTGGGATTTTTTTTCCCATCAGTGTATTTTAGTCTGTATATTTTTGCTGGGTTTCTATCCGATATATTATATATCAAAATGCACCATTTTATCTCATAAAATGGCTCATTTTGATTTGTTATCAAGTTACGAATTGATGAAATCAATTAATCAAATTACATTTATCTAATAAGTTAAATGAATAATTTTTCTTAAGTCATTATCCATCTTAAAAGTATTTAAATATGCCATGACTAGAAAAAATGACCTTTTACATGCTTAAATGGCATCGAATAGTCGTTATAACACCAATACAATCGATGAAAATGTTATAAATATATCATGCAATATTTTTTCATATGCACATTTTAAGGCCACGGTAGCCTGGTTGGTAGAGCGTCCGTCTCGTAACCGAAAGGCAGCGGGTTCTGTCCTCATCTCGGCCAAAGACCGCCGTGTTGGCTAGTGGCAGTTGGGACTTGTTCAATAGGTCGTTACTGCAAAATCCTCCAAGTAACCATCACAAATGATACCTCTGGGGGTACGGAATCAGGGATGAGTCGGTCTCTGATTTGGATCTAAATTCTAACTTCCGGATGGATGAATGAGTATATGAATGAGTTCAACCACCCCCTAAAAAGGGTTGTGTTGTGTGTGTTCGAGCAAAGTCGTACTCTCACCTGAACGGTGCTCGTTCACAACGAAAGGCGCACACCTCTGCCTTCATTCGAAAGAGCTCCGCTGATTCGGGCTTGGTATGACCAAGTGGCATTAGACCCACCACCACCACCAAATATACTACCAGTAAATGTAATAACTTGGTGATTATGTATAATTATCAGTGATTACAAATATCAAAAATAAAGTTAGTGGTGAATATAAATAATCATCTGTAATTATATACAAACACATTTACCAAAACAGATTACAAAAGTATTTACCATATTTAATATCTTTAAAAGAAAATGCGTCATTCTCGCATTCATACATGAACACAAACAGAAACGCACTGTCCTCGAATTATAAATTATTCAAGAAATAATTTCGGCAGACGGATAGATTTCTCCTGTGGTATTTGCATGCATTTCTCCCTGGGAATTACCCGGGGGCATGCGAGTGGCGGAAATGCTTTTCTCCGGGTCAATTTACCTGCGAAACTCCCACGCAACCAGTTAAGGTATTTAGTAACGTTTAAAGCAGTGATTCATTAGGAATATTTTATTGGTCAGTGGCTGGTACCCGGCGCGTTGGCACTGTTTTATCGAAATAGGATAAGCGGTACGACAGTACACAAAATACGAACAAATATCCTTTTTTATATTTTTAAATATACTTTTTAACGAACTTATATACTTTTTTTTATTACATTTAGATCAAACGGTCTATCCTGTAGAACACTAGCATAAATAGAGAGATACAGATTTGTTTTCTTTATAATTAATAAGTACAGACAAGTGGCGCTTATAAATGTTCTATATAGTGAAAAAATATTTCTTCTACGTTATTTTGTATAATTTTAAAATGTTACTTTTGGATAATAATAGAATCAATAATTATAGAAAACTAACTGGTACCAGGCGGGTTGCCGAAAAATAATATTAAGTGAAATCAATAATTTTGCACTGTTTTATCGTAATAGGATGAACGGTACGACAGTATATAAAATACGAACAAACATTCGTTTTTATATATTAGGTTTGTGTATTCTTTTAGAATTATAAAGCTTGCTGATCTTTCAGAATGGTAATGAAAGAAACTATTTATTGTATCTCGTGATTCGTTAATATTCGTTTGGAATTCTTAAGTTTAATGTTAGAAAACGGGATTAAATTATTTTCTTTCAAAACTGATTAAGCATAGAAAATATATGTATACCATAAAATCATTCACATAGTTGAAAAGATAATTTTTTGAAAATTAAGATGGTAATTATTTGTACTACAATATTTTTGGAAGTTACTGCAAAAAACGCTAACATATAATTAAAATTAAAATACCCCATGATTGGTCTCCCCAAAATTGCTTCCCATAATCTGTAATAAAGTTACCTCTGAGAAAGACTTGCATGACATTTGTGTTCAATAGCTATACAATGTTAACCTTTAACTTGTATTTAGCATTTCTACTGAATCTATTGTCTCCTAGGCGAGTTATTTGGTGATTAAGCATTGATAAATAGATGCGGTTCAGATCCTAATTTTTATTTTTTATTTTAGATAATTGTACTATCCCTATAACCATCCCGTAGATGTAAGCAATAATCGGACCCAGTTTCATCGCAATCGGATGAACGGTTTAGGAAGGCATAAGAGACACACAGACAAACATTCATTTTTATTTTGAAGATTTATTAATTTCCAAAATTATTCAGCGTTCGTCAAGTTTTAATAACTCGTGCTGAGTTTAATTTTACTAAAATAGATTTTTAAATTTTAAATTTTTTTGACTTTTATTAAGGGTGCTTACAAGGACAAAATAAAGAGCATAAGCAATATGAAAAAGAAAAAAAAAACTAATTAATAAAATGAATTTAAAAAGAAAACAGAAGCAATAAATCTTGTAAAATATCAAACATAAAAGTATAAATAATTTATTTTATTTTTCATATATTTTTTCTAAATCTTTATTTTCATTAGTTATATTAGGAATATAATTCTTTATAAGCAGAGAAGGGAATAGGGAGAGAAAAATTTCAGGAATTAAATACAAATTTTAAATTAATCTTAAAGCTACTTATTATAACATAACTTAATCAAATTAATTGATTGCGTAGAATAACAGTCTCAATAAATGCTAACTCGCAAGAAAGAGACTTCATTTAACTACTCATACCTCCTGACTCGTCTGCTACTTTCATTGACCCAACTAGATTGATTGAGCTTTGTCTTTATTTCGATTTCCGAGGTAAGACACAGACATTTTCAAAAGAATGATCGTAATCAGTCCTAAGGGAGTTATTACCAAGACTTGTGTAGTTTCTGGAACCATCATTTTTGTAGCCGATTGGTTTCGTCAGTAAATCAGGGTGTTCCACGTCTCGGCACCCATTAGAGCTATCTGTGAAGCTAATCATCATTATCGGAAGATTTACTGCACTGGGCAGCAATATTAAAGACTAGTAATGTATTTTTTGCAACGCCGAAGAATAGCATTGAGAAGATATTGACGAATAAAAGGTTTTTCAATATTCACGTGAAAATCCAGAAACTGATTATTACATACATGATATTTATTACATAATTCCAGGGTTTTTTTTTTTGCTTTTTCTGCGAAAAAGAAACAAGAAATTCTTTGATAAATATTAACACTTTGTTGACCGGGAACTTTACTCAGTAACTATGTCATGTCACCGGCGATTATTTTGTAATTGAATATAGAAGCAAGATATTCTAAAACTCTTAATAAATTTTATTTATACTAAAAGAAATGAAATTTAATTTAACTTTTGACATATTTTTTAATTAAAAAATATGTCTTAAGCAAAATAGGGACATTCAAAAAATAATTACATTATAGTAAAAATAAGATACTCACCTACCTGAAAAGTATTTTTACTTTTCAGAAACATAAAATGCGTCAAAGATGTATTCCGCTAAACTTTTTTTTAAAAAATATGTCACTCATTCAATAAGGCGGGAAAACAAAATGTCATACTATACCAATATTTTATATCGCTCTGGGTGTCATAAATTGAAATAAGTTTTGACGAGTGCAATGACGAGTTAACTCAGCACCGGTCAGCAAAGTGTTAACCCATCTATGCCCACTGTTCCACTTTTGGAGCACCCCTCACTTCAAATCATGGTTTATTATATTTTTTTACCTAACATATAGAAATTTAACGCAAAATTCCACTTTCTTAATCTTGGGCATAAATGGCTTAAATAGCATGTTGATTTCATTTTTACTTGGAAAGTTTTCTTGTAAATTAAATATACACTGGCTACTCCGACCCGCCCGTTTAGTTTAGTTATATTAACGTCCCATTGTAAAGCAAAACTAGATCGATTTTTGGACGGACCTCTTCATTTTGAACCACGGTCAGATGAAGGACGACACCTGGCCTGGCACCCTCCTATCCACTCCACACCAACGGAAGGACGTTTGGCCTGATAGATTTAGCGTGCAAGAGACACCCTCACACGATGGTTCTCTGGTGGAATCGAGTCTTGAACCTGAAACTCTCCACTTCCGAAGCCGAGACCTTACCACTAGGCCACCACTGCCCCCTACCCACCCGAAGGCACAAGAAAAAAAACTGAATGACCGGGCCTCTGCAATAGCAACACTGGCGGAAGCAGTGGTTAAGTCCTAAGGGTCATCACCGGCCACGGTATAACCCTCCCCTAAGGAAGTATGTCTCGTGATTGATAGGAGGAGCCAGATTCCCACCTTTTGTGTATTCACCAGGATGCCGAAAGCTTTTCAAGCCTTAATATTCCTCCCGTGGGAATTTTTTAACTTAAAATAGGAAAATAATTCTTATGTTATTTCGTATTCTTATTTATGATTTATATTTTAACTTTACACTCTATGATTATCTTATTACTTTGCTACAGCTTTGTGAATTTTTGAAAATGGAAAAAGGGGGAATACAGAAATAACTTAAAAATAAATTTCCATCTTAAATTTTATAGCCGAAAATAATTGGTAAAATATTTAGATATTAAATGTAAAATGAAATCAATGCATTAACTAAACATTAAATCACTTAAGAATTAAACCTAACTATGCAGTAAATAATTAAAATTTCGAGTAAACCATGGTTGCCTCAAACACACGCCTACACTATACATTTATATTAAGGGTTACGATTTCTCAGAACAATAAGTCACAGCTCTTGAGCTTCTGATGAAGCAGAAAAACTAACTTTATTCTGCGAAAAATCGATTAAATCTCACGAACAACTTAACGATTGTTAGAATCAATGATTCTGAACCTATCTCATTAGCAGGTTTTTAAGAACATGGCGCCTAGTGAAGATATGTATCTGTTTCACTTCACAATTGGAATGATTGTCTCATAAAAGCACTTCATTGCCAAGGTGACAAAAATAGGGCGCCAATTCTTCCTACTCAGTGATTTCATGCACTTAAAATAGATTTAACAGTTTTTCAAGGTTGATTTAATTGAAAACATTTGAAATTTGTGAATAACATACCCCAATTTTAAAGGACAAATGCATTTTTGCTAATGGTGTAAGAGCATATATAGTAGTAGTAATATCAGATGCTGTACACTGTGTATAAACATAGTAAGTATTTCAAAAGTTTGCATAATATTCAAAAGAATAGTGCTTGAAACTAACGTGTGTTAATCAAGTAATTAAACGAATAGAAAGTGCCAAAAAAAATAAAATGCCATCTTTCAATTCGGAAATATAGATTAAATAATTCTTTCACATATGGCGCATGTTCACATTACAAATAGTTATCAATAATTGTTTGTTGTTCAGTTATCTATTTTAAAGCACATCCTATAAAGCAAGGAAAAAATATGGATCAATAATGGATATGATATCTCAGAATGAACCTCAGAATTTAAATCCAAGGCCAGATGACAAGGTTCAATTTGCTTATACTAACAGCTTTAAAAACAGATGGGCTATTTGAGGACGGTCCTTTTAATTTTGAATCCATGTCAAATAAAGAGAACAATACCTGCGTTGGTTAGTTTAGTCATTTTAACGCCCCGTTTTGGGACGGACCTCGTCATTTTGAACCGCGGTCAGATAACGAGGACGACATCTGAGAGGGCAGCCCCCTCCCCACCCCACACCAGCGGGATGACATTTGAACAGACAGATTTACAGAGACCCACTCACACGCCAGTTCTTTGGTGGAATCAAGTCTCGAACCTGAAATCCCCCGGTTCCAAAGCTGAAACCTTACCACCAGACCACCGCGGCCCCATACCCGCGTTGGTACCCTCCTCTCCAAATATCAATGTCATGCTAACAAGAGGACGACGCTAAACAACGACGCAAGACTTAACTTGCACCAAACGCGTACACATCGCAGATATTAAACGGAATTAGGTCCGAATTCGTGTCATTTGGATATGAAGGATCCAAACCCAAGATCAAAATTACCAAAGTCACAGCTTAGTTTGGTTATATTAATGTCTATTTCAAAGAAACACTGGGATTATTTTGAGATGACCTCGTAATTTGGAACCATGGCCAGATGATGAGGATGATACTTGAGCTGGCAAATCCATTTCCAAACGTCCATGCCACATCAGCGGCAGACTTTCGACCTCGACGTGCACTAGGCATGATTAGAAAATGGTACTTCAGTGGAATCGAACCCGAAACCCTCCGGTTCCGAAGCCGAGACAAAAGCAACCCTATCATCAAGATCTGATCAGATGACACCCTAGTTCGCACCATTTTTACAAGCAAGCCTATTTTACAAATAAGAATCACCTATAATAGTAAGTTTATCTTCGACGTCACAATTTTAAGCTGCATAAACAGCGGATTAGAATCAAGTTCAAACCTCTAATTCAGAATTTGCAATCATATCTAGACTTTAAAAAGTTAGGCGTTTAATAATTAATTCACAGACTCTACACACGCTTGATATCAGGACCATCCATCTAATTAGATGCCCTTTTCTTTGCTATCGTTCAACTGTAGTAGAGAAAGTGTCATCTAATAACGTAGATAGTTTGGTGAAATTACATACTATTTGTAACGCACAGGTTACAAATAGTATGTAATTTCAGCGAATGTGTGAAGGTTTGAATAGGATTGGAATTCTTTCACTTTAGTTTTCTCCAAAATGGAATATTTTCTTCATAAAAGTTCGCATTTTCTTTTTAACAGCAAATCGGTATATTAAAGCCCTCAAAAGAAATGGATTAATCCGTCAATTTGATGTTTTTTCAGAAGTGGAGGAAAAGGAAAAATAAAACGGAAATTAACATCAACTGTCAAGTTCGAACTTTTGATTTACAGCGTTGAAATGTTGTTTTTTGCGATCTCATTTCAAAAATCATCAAATAAAACCTTACATATCTAAAATAATTCAGAATATTAATATAATAAACATTCTGCATTTTTATATAATCTTAAAATGCAAAAATGAACTTAATAGAACTAACAAAAATTGATTTATCTTACCACATCATTTCGTAAAAATTTAGCAGTGGAGTCCGAGTTTCATTCGCATATCCAATTTTAGTAATTTGTAATTTATTAAACTAAGATTAAGCCATTTATGGATTTTGTTGATCGATACCAAAATGGCGGTTTTCATTAAAACATTACGTGCTCTTTAGATGTTTAGCTGTATCAATTTCCAACATAGAAATTTTCAAGTCATTTGATAAAGGAGAAATTAAATTAAAATAATAAATAAAAATAAATTAATAAATTAAATTTAAATAATTAGTTTTTTTTAAAGACTGAGAATTAAATGCGCTAATGGCTGTATTTAAATTTCTTCTTTGCTATTGATTCACCTTTTTTGTATGAGCAGCCAGAAAAAAAATATTCATTGATTTCAGAAAACTACGCTATCTGTCAAGTATTAGATTATAACTCGAGGCATTCATATTAAATTCAAATTATAAGGAACTGGTAGCAGGAAAAGAATGCTTATGAATTGTCTTGAAATTCAAAAGCAGATTTGTTGATCCCCTTAAATGAGAAGTTCTATTTTTAGCTTAAACTTTGAATTGTATGGAAGTTTAAGTAATCATTATATAGTCTAAGAATTTAAATTTATTTTGATAAAATTATAATAAGAGAAAGTAAAAAATCCATCTATTATAATCATTGACATATTTAAACATTTTCATTTAATTTAATTCGTTTCATGCACGGATGGAATTTTTA
>JAPMOQ010006032.1:0-19935 GCA_026543055.1 Argiope trifasciata
CCGCCAATTCGAAGCTCGCGCTCACTCATTGAGCGGGCCTTACTTTCTCGGAGATCGCGACTGCAGATAGTTTTGTCTACGGCCGCGTCGGTTCCACGCCAAAACTCGGGAAGAAGATGGTTGTTTGAAAAGAAACGAGGTCGCGGCCAATTTTTTTTCTTTTTTCCCTCCAGTTTGATGAATACGTCTCTTCTCTTCTTGGCTGAAGAAACTAAATAACTGTTACTGTAACTGCTGTGTTGAATGATGACTGTGAAGAAAAAGACGTTTAACTAGAATTTTTCCTTCTGCGAATTTTAATAGGAAACTAACTACGCTCATCTTTTTTTTTCCTTTAAGTTTTGTTTCGTTGTTGTTTTGTAGATCTTGTTGCTCTTAGGTGCATTTTTTTTTTCTTAAAGGCGGAAGTCGTTCATCGTGAATTACCATCGTTAAGTTGAAGTCTCTACTGCAAACACACAACTATAATGTTATTTTTATTTATTCTGAGAAAAGAGTTTCCTTTTTCGAGGAATTTTTTTTTTCTCTTCCGTTAAAAGAAAAACATTTTTTCATTCCACGTTACATTTTTTACGTAATTGCATCTATTGCTGGAAGTTTAAAAACTGTATTTTCGTTGGCCTTTTCAAAATATTTAAGAAGTTGCTGCCAATAATTTCGACTAATTTTACAGTTTTTTGCTTTAAAATTTATAAATTGATCTTCTTTCATTTTATTACGCTTTTTCTTATTACGCTGTGGCCTGGTGGTAAGGTCTCGGCTTCGGAACCGGAGGGTTTCAGGTTCGAGACTCGATTCCATCGAAGAATCGTTGTGTGAGGGTGTCTCTTGCACGTACAATCTATCAGGCCAAATGTCCTCCCGCTGGTGTGGTTTGGTGCACAGAGGGGGGTACCTGTTCAGGTATTGTCCTCGTCATCTGTCCGTGGTTCAACATGGCCAGATCCTTTCCAAAATAGCACTAGTGTTGCTTTACAACGGGACGTTAAAATAACTAAAACTAATACAGCTTTTTTAAGCTTAGTAATTGCTCTCTTTGTAATGAAAAACTGTGCATATAAGTGCAAAAAACTTGTCTATGATTTTTTCGATTTGGGGATCCACTCTGATATAAGGGTCCTGTGCAGATTTATGTGGAAATATCATACATTGTGAGGCCAAAGCGGCGATACACCGGTGAAAAGCTTATTATTACAATTTTTTTTTAAAATTGAATAGCTATCAAAAGACTCGCTGTTCAAACATATATATTCAAACATCTTCTATGCACATGTACAAGAGGCAAAAGAAGCTAAAGGCAGCATATATATATATAAATAAGCATAGAGAGGAAGATAATAAAATCATTAAGGATAAATGAAAGCACGGTGGGAAAGACAAATAAAAGAATCAATAAGTGCAAAAATAAAATATAAATAAATGGATGGCTAAATAAAATATAAATGAATGAATATAAATACACATGAAAAATCAAGAATATGCTTTGGGTGAACTTAAGTTCGAGTCCATTATCCGGAACCAAAAGCTAGATAAAGAGTTCTTTTTGTCATTTTTCATACAGAAAAGTGTTCACTTTCAGCAGTGCTTGAATTTCTCTCAAGCACTGCTCATATTCTCAGGCATTTTCTTAGTTGGTGATTCATTTCGTTCAGCATTCTATTCTATACCTTTTGTACAAATAATAGGATGGCTGTATTGCCATTTTTCGTAGAGTGTTCACCGTTTTGGTTCAATTTCACTCAAATTTGCTGCACATTTTCCCATTTCTCAAAATATATTACAGTGTTTAAGCACTGCTAATTTTTCTCTGCGCATACTTTGAAAGAAGGCAATAATGCAGTCCAATTAAAGTTGGAAGTGAATGACGTGTCAATTAAAACGAAAGTTTAAACTTTCATTTTTTATACATCGGATTATCTTTAATATTATAGATGTGAACGATGGCTGACTTCAGCAAGAAGAAAATAAATCTTTTTCTTCGGGGGGGGGGGGGAGATGAATAAAAGGCGTTTCCTGCAGTCGGGTGACGTTTCCAGAATGGACTTTTTCTGGACCCTGACACTAAAGTTCAGTGCTCTTTACGCCAGAAGATGATTTAGGTTCACTTCTTAAGGTTGTCGGTTCCCTTTCTTGTGCATTGACGTCCAGGCGTGAAATAGAGGGGCGAAAAAAAAAATACTCCACGCTCTTTGTTCGTTTCCTAGTCGTTAGAGCTTCATTTTCTTTCGGCTGAAGCTCTTGTTTCACGGGTTGACCCCCCCCCCCTCTTTGGATGTATATATTTTTTTTTCCATTCCGCCTACCCATGACTTCCGTTTTTTGCGAAGGTGGCAGTTTTTTTCCTCTCCCCCCACCCTCATTCTATTCGGCTTCATTTAAGGTATCCGACGACTACGTTTGAAGGGAAATTTTTTGAAAAATTATATTTTTTAAAAACGATGGGTTTTGGGCACATTGTCTATTATTATACAAAATACTTTAAAAATATTTTTTTTTTTTGAAAAATTGGATTTTTAAAAAAACTATTTGAAATGATGGTTTTTAGATATATTTTCAATTATTACATAAAATATACTATAAATACAACAAAATTATTCGAAAATATATTTTGAGAGATAGGAAAATGAGTAGTAAATTTAATAAAAAGCGGTTCACACAATACCCAAAATGGCAATCCAATTTTTCTTTGCACACAAAATGCAACATAACGACAAATAAAATGTAGGGAAATGTTTGAGGTGATGGGGAAAAATGGATGCATTTTTTCCATCAATTCTCAGCATCATTTTTCTAAAAACACCTCTAAATGAAAAAGTGTTTCAGCAGCAATACAACTTTTGGTTCATTTCATTGCCCATATCATTTAAAACACGTGCGGACATTTATTTATGTAGATACCTCTATTCGTTTTTGAGGTATCATGCGAACATAGTAGAATTTTTATGAAAAAGTTTTGAGAAAATTGAAATGAAAGACACATTTTATCTGAAAAATAGGTGACCCTGGATGATAAGTCAGGCCTTCCCAGAAAATAGGGAGCCTCGGTGGTCCGGTGGTTAGGTCTCGAGTACGCTTTTTACTATTCTATCATGAGAGCTCTTTTTAATGCTTAATTTTATAACAAGTAAATTCATTGCTTAGACAAGTAACGAACGCTTATATTTTCTGGTTACTCTTAAGAAATGCATTTCTATACAGGGCGTGTGTTAAAAGATGAAAGCGATGTTCTCTCCAATTCAAGGGCCCGTGGTGGCCTGGTGTTAAGGTCTCGTCTTCGGAACCGCTGGGTTTCAGGTTCGAGGCTCGATTCCACCGAAGAACCGCTGTGTAAGAAGGTCTCTTGCAAGTTAAATCCATCAGGCCAAACGTCTTTCCGCTTTTGTGGAGAGGGGGGTGCCAGCTCGTCATCTGACCGCGGCTCAAAATGGCGAGGTCCGTCCCGAAATAGCTCCAGTGTTGCTTTGCAACGTGACATTAATATAACTAAACTAAATCCAGATAAGATAAACTGTTTTGGAAAGTCTGAACTACAAGAAAAAACAATAAAAAAATCTTTGTCAATGGGGTCGGTAACAAAGGTTTTTAACGTAGTCGGATACCTTAAGAAGGGGGAAGGGTGGAATTATTTCTGTTCTCGTGACGCGCATGCCCCTTGTAGTGTGTGCTCACCTTGCATTCGGGATCGCCGATCGGAACTTCAAGGCACGTATTAAACGGGAATTGCTTCCATTGACCACCTTGGACGTCTAGGGGCGACGTGTCAAAAGCACGATACCGTTTTCCTTTATTACCCTCTGAATCGATTGTTGTGTTGGCTAACGAACGCCAAAATAGTCTTGTTAATATCTGGTCCCCTAATTTCATCAGTCAACGTTTTCGGAAAAGGTTCTCTGTCCAAAACGTTGATTAGAAACGTTGATCAAATTAATTACTATTAATTAATTTGACATTATCTTCTACTTGCTGGCTGTTTATTTGAAGAAGCATTTTCGCGATTAATTTATTCCAGTACGTGCTGCTTCATACCTGTTCGGTAACTACCATTATCCGTTCACACATACTTAGCAGACGATTCCTTTTCGGACATGTTACAACTGCTAAAATTTTTATTTCTGTTGAAATATTATTAAAGTAAAAGCAAACGGTTTTTTCTCTTTGATTAACAAATTTTATCAATATTAATTTTTATCTTAACTGATGATCCATTGTAAAACTTTTGAAATCTGGGAATCGTTTGCAAATTATGAAGTAAATAGAATAAATGAAAACCGATGGAATTCTAAAAACGCTTAGAGTATTGTTTTGATTTTTTTATGTATATAAGATGCCCTGAAAGCTACAGAAATATATATTTATATATAATTTGAAGCTTAAGAAAACGGTTCTTTTCTAGAAAGCATGCTAAAATAATGCTTGTAAAATTCTATATTGATTGTTTTTCTTGCAAATAAACTTATACGAAAAAGTAAATTGCTTTAATTTATGGAAAAAGTAGCCTTCTGTAAAAATTGATCATATTCTGTATTTTGTTAAATTTGTAGCTATTTAAAAATTTTGCTGAGTACAAACTTCTTTTTAAAATCTTCTTTTCAATTGTTTGTAATGAATTTCCGAACACATATCAATGCACTATTTTTATATTGAACTCGTAATCGGCGAGTAATTCAAAGTAACTAAGTGTACAAAAGTAAGTTTTAAAATACCTCTTTACAAAATCTATCGACTTATTTTTGGTAGATGTAGAGCATATGAATGAAGGCCCTAAATTGATTTCGGCTTTCATTCTATTCATGTAAGTTTTCATCCATTTAATTTCTATTTTCTTAGCTCTAAAGTTATTGTTGAACAAGATTAATAAATGCAACATTTGAAAATGAACCCCTTTTTTTTAATTAAAATTTTGTAAACAACTTGTTAGCGTGCGTACATTTCATGTCTCACACACGCCTTTCATATTCTTATTAAAACGTTGATAAAAGTGTTCCCATACCTTGCGTGGTGGAAACTTGATTTTAAAGATTTAAATAATCCATTTAAGAGTGATTCATTTATCTTTTCATTTTGTGCCTACCGTGTTGAAAGAATGCTAATAATGTGCTCGTAACAACACGCATTATGCTCCATATTAATTATTTCGTGGGAAACTATTAAGAATTCACCGGCTTGATTGAAATAAAGTAACACTGAATGCCATGATGAAAACACTGAACTAATTGCTAACAAGAAACATTGCTTTGTTGGCTACCTTTTTCAAATCTTGTCGGATTATCTGATTGCTTTTCATTATTTCTGGTTTTAGGTCAAGATGAGTGAAGTGGTCATTTGTATTCTCCCCGTGTGCAGGTTTTTTTTTTTTTTTAATTTCTTTTGAAAGTCTGTCGGTAGTTTGGTTTATGTTGTTGTTACTACTTCTGCAAGCTTGCCGACCGATTGTCAGCGTTTTAAACCTCAATTTAGCGTCCCTTGTTTTACAGTAGCGCCAACTAGGACCAAGAGTACGACTTAGGTACATCACATTCGCTTGCATAACCCTTTTTTACTGTGGGGCACATTCACACTACTCACGGATAGAACACAGAATAACAACCATGCCCGAACCTGGGACGCCTAGATCAAAGGGGGCATGACATATTTTATCTCAACTTCATTTCACTTGCGAGAGCCACCCCACCAGTATATTTTAACTTTTTAAAGGCTATTGAATTTTATCATTTCATATAGCTGTTCTTCAACAATGGACTTGTTTTGCCTGGCTGATCTCTCGTTTTGATGGCTGCTGTTTTACCGACTTGATTTTTTAATTTCTTTATTAGTACCATTTCAAACCATAGGATTGGCTCAGTATGGCCTACTTTCGGGTCTTGCAGCATTAAAATTAAGTTAACCAACCAACCACAGACAGAACATAGAATAACAACCATGCCCAAACCGGGGTTTGAACCTGGAACGCCCAGAAGACACGCTACCCCTAGGCCAGGACGCTGACTGAAAAGCTCTAATTTGCGTTTCTCTAGTGGTTTTAGTTTCTCTTTTTCTAGTTTTGAAAATCTAGGGTGGCCTTGATTTTGGCTTCTGAGTGTGTTCGTACTCCCCCTCCTACGATATGTCCCAAATATTTAGTATGATTTTGAGGAAATTTGCATTTAGACGGCTTAATAGTTAAATTTGCATTGCCTACACGTTTCAAGACTTCCTCCGTGGATTTCAAGTGATCCTCCCGACTCTGCGAATCGATCGCAATGCCATTTAAATACGGAATGGCGAGGTTTTCGCAGTTTTCTAAAGGCCTTATCACACTGCGAAATATCGTCAGCGATTCTAAGCCTAAATGGGCGTCCCTTATTTTTCAGCAGTGCCAACTAGGGCCGAGAGTACAACTTAGCTACTTCATGTTTCTCATTCGCTTGCACAATCCCTTTTTACAGAGGAGCACATTATCACTACTCACAGATAGAAAACAGAATATCAACCATGCCCGAACCGGGACTCGAACCCGGGACGCCCAGATCACGGGGGAAATGCGCTATCCCTATGCCAGGACGCCGGCTCTTTGGTTTATGATACTAAGGACGAAAGGGAAGGAGGGGGGGTATCGCTCTAGTCGCGTCACCTTAAGGCATCCGACTACGTTGAACACATTGGTTATCGATCACATTGGCGAATTTGTTTTTCGTTGTTATTTCTTGTTGTTCGGGGTGTTCTCTTTCCGAAACGGTTTATCTTTTTAGTTAAAAAGAAGGCCTGAACTATCATACAGGGTCACCTATTTTTTCAACTAAAATTTGTCTTCCGCTTCCATTTTTATAAAACATTCACTGTCATTAACATAATATCTCAAACTAATAGAGGCATTGACATAAAAATAGCAGCGGGTGTTTTAAATAATATAGGCTATGAAATGAACCAAAAGTTTTATTGTTGGTGAAATACTTTTTTCATTTATAGGTGTTTTCAGAAGAATTAAGTTGCGAATTGTTGGAAAAAAATTCAAAAAAAAAAAATTCTTCGAACGTAGTCGAATACCTTTAGTTCGTACCTTCGCTGAATGAAACAGAAAAATAAACTAATTTTATCTAAAGATTTTTAGCTCGAAAAATTTTCCTTTCCGCGTCTCTGATGATAGAATAAAAATGAGGGTGGGGGAGAAAACAATAATGGGGAGGAGAGAAGAGAAAAATGTGTAAAATCGACGCTCTCCTGGGGTTCCTTCTTTCTGGCTGCCATTTTTCTTTCAAGTTTTCCTTCCATTTTTCTCGCCATTTCATTTCTTTCTCTTGATTCTTCTTTGGAAATGGACAGAGCGGGAAGATTTTCTTTCCATACGGGCGGTCAATCTGTTCGGACGGACTCCGGATTTAAATGGGGGGGGGAGCGGAGGGTTCGTGAAGAATGCCATAAACATTTCTCTTCGGACTTTTATATCGGAACAGATTGAGCTTTCAATTTTCGTTTCGTTCTCACTCGGCGCAAAAAACGACGTTGGGGAGATTGAAATAGTTTTCTTTTTTATAACTTCTGGGCTTTCTGGTAGGCTCTTCTCTGATGCAAGTCTTGGCGGCCTTGAAATATATTTGTATTCTTTTTCTCTCCTCCCATCCTGCCAAAGACTCCGTGCTTTTATTTATATATATATATATATATATATATATATATATAATATAGACACACAACAATAAAAGCATTAAAATAATTAAAACCCATTTCTTGAGTCAACAGAAATCAAATCGGAATTAAAATTTAATTCGGAAGTAAACAACAAAAAGTTAACAAAAATGAAAATTCGTGAAATGAAACCTATTAATGAAACAAATCTAAATTAATAAACTTATGTAAACGAAACTAAAAATTGGAATCGAAACTGAAAATTATTTCGGATTCAAACAAGTTTAAAATTTAAGATTTTAAAATATCTTAAAAAGTTAAGTTTTGAATCCTTGCGTGAGGAAGTCTTCAGGCTGGATTCTTTTCCTATTAGTTGTAGTTTTGATTAGGGTTATATATATATATATATATATATATATATATATATATATATATAATAATATCCACATTCGATAAGAAAGCAGTTTTCTTCTGCTTCGGAAGAATGCGACAATCTTCGCTTGAAAGAGTGGGGAGGGGTGAAGGATGAGAGTATGAGAGGGAGGGTGGGAGAAAAATGGTTTGAAGGTGGGGTTTGTGTTGTCGCTCCCGCAAATGGAACTTTCTGACCGGCGGGTGTTGACCGTTATAACTTCACTTACGAAGACGCGCTGTTGGTTTTGGTTTTTAATGGCGCCTTGATTTATATGTTACCCGTCAGAGATGGCTCTTGAATTTCTTCGCTGATAGATCGGTGAGAGAAGCTATTTTCTCTCTTCTTTACTTCCAACTAGATTCTAGATTTAGATTCTGTTCGCGTGGAAATTTGATGCATATGTCCGAAACACTATCAAATAATGGCAAATAAAAAAAACGAAACTTAACCTCAAAACGATACATTTGAAAGTATAAGCATGCACGAAAAAATACATAACATAAATGCAATTTAATTTTAAAAAAACACACAACTAGCGTGAAAACAATTTATTTACATTCTATACCCGAAATAAAACAGCAAATCAAGTCCGGTCAATTCCATTTTATGTATGGATCGAGATGAAGATAGCTGCAATAGTATTACACACATCATTTTTAAACTTTTAATTTAAATGAAAACACAGTTGTCAGCAATCACACGCGTACTTTCAACGACTGTCTGCGTAACGCACATGTGTGACTTTCCTACGCCATTTGGGGTAACGCAATGCAGATTATGCATTTTTTACCTAATTCAAATAATTGCTATTGTCTGTTTTTAATTGATTGAGTTGCACCATATCGTTTTAGGGATTTTGTAAGAAAAGTCTTTGAGTTTTTTTTTATTTCAGGTCATTTTAGATGTGAGTCTGCTTGAAACGAAGATTCATTGATGGGAATCTCGAGTAATGTATGTAAACAATGGAAGGTCTCCATCGCTGTCAAACCCGCTTTCATCCTTAACCATGGGGACACTTTTGCTTCCTCTTTGTTTTGATTACTTCGTAAGAACGATTTACATCATTTTGTGTGTTTGTGCATGTTGTGGCCTTGGCAACGATACCCAAAGGCTGGATCACTCATTCTCTTCTGTATCCTTCAGTGGATTGAAATGTCCATCCAGGCACAGCGCGTCATAATAAATGCGTGTGTGGAGAAATGGGTGCTGCTTATCACATTTTACTGGAATGTTTGGAGATAGAGCTAAGGAATTACCTGAAGAATATAAATAAGGATTTTAGTACAGTATTGATCGTACCGGGTCATCTGAAAACCCTGAAGGATATGAAGCTAAAGATGGTCAGTTTCATTCCAACTGTTAGATACTGTGCAGGTGGGGAGAAAGACAGTCATTAACTACCCCTAAAGGAGAGTTAGTTTGACTGTTCGGTCCATGTCAGGTTCGACATTACTTATTTAGCTGTCAACCGCAACAAATCCTGTCGATACTGCTACGTTCAGTAATGGCGGGGTGGTCTGCTGTATACAAGAAGGGGTGCACGTTTTTTCCGTGATCTGGGCATCCCGATTTCGGGCATGGTTGCCCTTCCACTGCGAAATGTGTGAATGTCCCTCTTGTAAAGAAGGGTTGAGCAAGCGAATGAGTGATACGTAAGTGGCGAAGTCGTATTCTTGGCCTTAATTGGCGAAACTAATAACAAGAGATGCTGGGCTTAAATCGCTGTATTCGTAACAGCGGGCTTGTCCAATAGCAAGTGTCATAAGAAACAGCAACATAGCTTTATGGCCACTCCCTCATAATGTATGGCCGTGGTTCTAATATGCATGGGAAGGCTGCGGTGGCCTGGTGGTAAGGTCTCGTCTTCGGAAGCGGAGGGTTGCCCGATTCCGCCGAAGAACCGCCGTGTAAGAGGATCTGGTGCACGTTAAATCCGTCGGGGCCAAACGTCCTCCCGCTGCTGTGGAGAAGGGGGGTACCAGTTCAGGTGACGTCCTCGTCATCTGACCGTGGCTCGAAATGACAAGGCGCGTCCCAAAATAGCCCTAGCTTTGCTTCAAAACGGGACGGTAATATAACTAAACTAAACTAAAACTCATAAAGTGCCATAAGAAGCAACAACAAATGTTGTCCGTGCATTTTGCAACATATTATCGTTGTTAATGAGTCTCAGTAAATTTGATATGCGTGCTTGCGCTGAACAACATTTCATCACGAGGTGGAAGGGAGGGGAGTCTGTTTCTCGATTTAAAAAAAAATCCGAAGTTCCCGATGAGAATAAAATTCTCCATGCGTTCACCCTCAAAGGAAAACTGACGGATTCTTACGGGTCTCCATTGATAACATCTTCTCAGTTGGACAACCAGATTCTCTTTCTTTCCTGCTACTTTTTATTTCTTTTAATACTGCTCTTTCCCCCTCTGTGCCTTTTTTTTTTCCGCTTCGTTGCGCGAACCGGATTCGTCTGTCTGGTCGGATGACTGGATTGCCTCTGTGTGCTGAGAAACCCCTCCCCCCCCCGCATACGGTTCATTCCCCCTCCCCACCTCAGAGGGACCCGCCGACCTTTATTTTTCCACTGTCTCTCAGAATCCCTCCTCCATTATTCGTCGGGAAATGTCGCAGTACATGATGCGTCTTTAAGGTGTTCCATCTTGTTTATTGAGTGAGGAGGCATGTTGCGGGATGGATTTCGGTGTGTGCGGAGTGCAAGCCTTCTCGGTTTAGAAGGGCGGGACCGAAATTCGAGCTACTGAGTTGACGTGTTTGGTCAAATGGTGGACAAATTTGTCTTCATATCTTTTTCATCTTTCTAGCCAGAACATGACGTGTAATTTTCAAATACTTTCCCTCCAGATTTTGCAGGCGATTACTGCCATTTCTGCTCTTTAATTTTGATATATTGGATTTTAAACAATTTTTTTGTTGTTGTTGTCAAAAATAATCTCATGGCCCTTGATATAAAAGTAGTATATATTATTGCCGATAACTGAGTTGTTTATTAACATACAGAAGGAAATCTTACTTTCGACGGGGAAAAAAATCATGATTAGAAAACGAATGATCCACAATTAACCGATGTTGGTTTAGTTTAGAGTTCGGAATGAGGACCTTTGCATTTTTATAATAAATGATACCTGCATGACTTAAAGCACCCATCTTCGATTTTGAAAACGAGTCCGGCTAGCTGCAACTGTGGACAGTCTCAGTGGTCGAGCTAGAGGGATGGTTTATAAAAGCAGAAATGAAGCTAACTTTCAAAAAATCTTTTGGAAATGATTCGTAGAAAGTTTCATATGTCGATGTATATATGTTGTATCATGTGAGTTTTCCCCTCCCTTTTTGATGTTATTGTAATGTAGAGCGCCTTTATTAGATTTAAAACCTTAATTAAATGCCATAGTGTAAAAAATATACACTACATTTTTTCTGTCACTAATCATTAATTCCAGTTAACGGGAAGATGCAAGAAACTTCCTTTCACACTCACACACCCCTCACATCCACACACGCGTACTGCATTTATCAAAGAAAATCTTTGTGTGGAATTCTGGCCATTTTGTATCAATTAACATTTTTAAGAACGCTTGTTAAAAAAGTATTACAATAATAAACTACTGTTAACTCAATGAAATATCAATAAATATATCAAGATTCAGAAATTTTAAATTTCAAAATTAATTTGCTATGCTAATTGTGTGTGTGTGTGTATTGCTTAAGCATACCTGAAGATTGACGTATTTCAAAAAACAAGGAGCTTTTTGAGGTAACCGATGGTTTCTATTGTATGCTGTATACTTTTATGGTATTAAATTGATTATAGATATTTAAAATTAATTTTTTATATTCATCTTATTAAAAGCCCAAGGATGTTCATACAATTGCCCACCTCATTTCAAGAAACTTTCTTTTTTGAATTCTACGTCTAATATTTATGGAGATAAAATTTAGTTCCAGTTTTGGAAAAGATCATACATACATGCATAAAATCTTGCAGGATTTGTTTTGAAATTCGTATATACATCTCGATACTGAAATAAGAGATAATAAAATCTTTTCCTATTAATTGATATTTTTTATATAATCGTTCTTTTGTTTCAATAAAATTCTATAATTTTTAAAACACTATAGCATGAAGATTGTTGTTGGGGAGGAAAAATCTGCTTTTCACATTTGTTGAATCTTTCTATATTTCAAGCTCAAGTTCCATTTTTTTCAGCATTAGTTTGAAATCAGCTGTGAAACAACCTGTGCTGTTTAAGACTCAAATTGTTTTCACCGGAAGCACTTGTTTAATGTGCTAACTTTATTTCGTGGTAAAGATCATTTCCAATGGTTACTTGTTGTGTGACTCGGGAGAAGTGTATTCACGGCATGCTATGATCCATCAAATTGTGCACTTCAAAGAAACTTTCTTTCTACTAAATACTAAATTTATCTTATCAGATAACTTCGTGGTTTGGCAGCAGTTTAGTTATTCTCTGTGTGAACAAAAGAAAAAATGCTGTAGGTAGCTAGTACTTGGAAGAGCGCTAGTAGAAATATTGTCACGTAGATAGAACTCAAGAAGACTCTGGAAGTAGAGTTAAATCCATTTATTAGATCAACTCTGAACTAAGAACACTGTGACTGAGAGATCTTCACCTTTTATACAAGTAGGGAAAGTTACAAAATATCTTTCTAAGAGACAGTAAGAAAAGTCCAGAAGTCTCATCGGGTAAATGAGAGAAAGGTCCAGAATCTTCTGGAACACGAAATCAAGGAAAAATACTTGAACAAATATTGAGTCTCCTGGGATTCGAACACATGATGTCCTGACTAAAGGTGGGTTCAGACGAGGCTTAAAATTGTCCGCAAACATTGTCTCTCTGCTGTTGTTCCGGCATTGTCCCGTTGTGGCCATGTGATTTTCCGAAAGTAGGCGGGATCTTCTATTGCGGACAATAATAAGCCTCGTCAGAAGCCTCCTTAAGAGTCCAGCGTCATAACCATTCAGCTATGCAGACTCGGCAGTGTTTCGTTTCAATTTCGGCAATCAAGATTGTAATTTTTTAAAATATTTTGTTTATTTATTTTTCCTATAATACTTAGGTATTTTCCTTCATTTGTTGATTTAATCGTTGCTTTCTAAATTGCATACATTTTATCCTTTCGCAAATAATAAATGTTGGGAATAATTTGACATCCTGCGGATCACAAGAAGCGACTCGGTTATCAATGGACATTTCAGCTTCAAATACATTATGCCAAACTGTGGTTAAGGACGACTCGTCTGTGGAGTTTATAAAATTTTCAGTTTGATTTTAAAAATTACTTTTCAGAAAATTTCATGTGATTGATATTTATAAATCAGAATAGTTCTTCTAATAGATCTGCCTTCGTTTATCTCCTAATTGCAGCAAAAAATTCTTTGGCGCTCCTCAGCCTTTTTGTAAGGTCGCAGTGGCCTGGTGCTAAGGTCTCGACTTCAGAACCGGAAGGTTTCAGGTTCGAGACTCGATTCCACCGAAGAGCCGTTGTGTAAGGGTGTCTCTTGCTCGCTAAATCTGCCAGGCCAAACGTCCTCCCACTAGTGTGGTGTGACTTGGAGAGGCTCAGGTTTCTTCTGACAGTGTTCGAAATGATGAGGTTCGTCCCAAAATAGCCCTAGTGTTGCTTTACAACGGGATATTAAAATAATAAAACTAAAACAGCCTCTTTGCTTTAGTAATGAAGAACCGTGCATACAAGTGCAAAGAATTTGGCTATGGTATTTTTCGATTTGGGTCCCCCTCTGATGTAAGGGCCCGGGGCAACTGCTGCTGACCTAGTTGGGCCCTGAACGAAAAGTCAACTTTGCTGCTAATCTAATTACTGTTCTTTGAAATGAAACAACACTGATTGGCATTAGCGAAAGGTTATTATTCAAGTTTAGTAATGTTTAATTTTCTCAAATTCTTTCTCTTTTGTTAAGTCTATGCGATTTTTTTTATATATTTTTAAAAAAAAGAAAATATTAGAAATATGCTCAATTGTATTATGTATTTTTCCTATTCCATTCATAACTTCCACAAATATATTGTTGGTTCTGATCCAAATAAGCCGTTTGTCCATTCGCTATCTCTCCATTTAATTCGGCAGTGTGGAAATCATTGAACTCGTGGAGCTCTTTTTTGAGCCACCTTTTAGCCGAAACGCATCGGCAGGAAACCTCTAACTGTTCATTTGTGTGTGCACACCTGTAAACAGCTGGGTGCACACGTCTTTTCTGTCGAGGTGGGAAAGCAAATAAAGAAGAAAAGAATCTGTCCGGATAATGAAAATGGGAAGAATATTTTCTAATCACGCCAGAGTGACAGGTGGACGGACAGACGCTCCAGCGAGCCCGGCGGACCGCTTTTCGTCAGGCATGGCTGGCGAAGAATGGACGGGGCCCCGTTAAAAAAAAAACCAGCCAAATCTCGCGTTAATCCGCCAGTTTTGTGAATGCCCTCACTTGCGGGACTCATCGTTTCGGTGATGGCCTTGAAAAGGGAAGAATGCTGTTAAATATCGGTAGAGCGCTCTTCTAATAATCGTCAGCTGCTCTCAGCCGTGAATGGAGAGTTGCCGTGTCTAATGTGCGTTTTCCGCGGTCGCTCTGATTTCTTTCTGCGATAATTTCTCGCAGAATTGCGAGCGGATTAGAAGTCTGATCCTGCTACTTATCATTTTCTTGTTGTTCGATGATGTGATGTCTTTTTTTCGTTGAAGGGTGCTGATATGGATGACTCTCCTATACCGTCTTGTCTGAATACTTGGTCTTAAAGTGGGTTTCTGTTCTGTGCAAAATTCTTTGTGGTTGCAAATATACCTCTAAATAAAATGGAGAAAAAAAATATTAGTCGTAATGAAGGAGTACAGTTACTGTTAAGAATTCGGTGAACTACGTGATCTTCCTGGGCGGAGCTATCCGCCAATCACGTGGTCTCACTGTCGTTGCTGGTTTATATATTTTTTTTTCCTGGGAGAAGCGAACTTGACCCTTTGACGGTGTGATCTTGGCTCTCTCTCTCTTCCAAAATGAACCAGTCGGCATTTTTGGCAGTATGGCAGTTTTCTAGACCCACTACACTATGGAGTATCCGTATGTCTTTTGTTGCTGTTATGTTGTTAATAAACCTCAGAAAAGACACCCTGTGTCTTCAAGCTGTTTAACCAACGAACAATCTTCCCTATCGCGTAAATTATTGCTGTGTCTAGAAAAGCAACAATAATTAATTTGAGTCTACAAATTATTTTTAGTTACAATTCTGTTTTTCCTGCAGTTGTAGCAGTTACATAACTCTTCTCTTTTGGATATTAGATAGCAATGCCTGATAGGCGGTCCCATATGCCATTCCATAATGCATTGCTAATGTAATGAGAATAAGATGTGATACCGTACTGTTAAACTGCGTGCGTGAATGTCTTGTCTTTGTGTTTGTTCCATGTGAGAAAGTGGTTATCAAAGAAATGTTCCTGAAAACATATGTCCTGTTGCTTCCTGCACAGATCATAATAACTTACATTCCACCACACAGTAAGTTTTCGCATATACTAAGCACAGTAAGTAGGCAATCATGGCCGAAAATAATTTATTTACACAATCTTAACATTGAAGACGCGACACGAACAATACTACACACAACACTTAGAAAGGAGTCTCCGATAATTCTCCTTCCAGAGCGTAGCTAGCTTTGCGCATGCTCAGCTAATTAGTTTCTCTTCTAAAATTCCCTTAGGGATTATCGTGCGGTGCTGATCAGCGTGTTACAGCAGGATGGTAGATGAATCTTACTACCTCTCTAATTAACTTTTGGTTTCGAAGCATCATTGCAGAAAAATTATTCCAGACATGTGCATTATGATTTTCATATGCAAAATATTTCATTATCCCTACAGTGAATAAACTTTTTTAAAATTAGATTCACTAGTAATATAAACAGTTATTTAATGTGTAAATTTGTGTTTTATTTATTTATTTTATTTTATTTGTGCTTTATAATCGAATTCAAAATTTGCTAACAGACAAAAATATAATGTATTCATTGTAAGGCGAATATTTGTTGAAAGAAGGAAAAAGTTGCTGAAAATTTTCGATGTATAGAAAAAGTTTGGTTTGAAGTTTTATGGCACAAGAACCGATATGAAGGTTATACTACGCCAAACAATTTTATTTCTGATTCAAAGTTTGATAAAAAGCAGTTTCTAGAAAAGTATTTCCGTAGCAAAAACGATGATAAATTACAAAATGTCAAAATGAAGCTGAAAAAGTGAGTTCAGATTTTAATAGAAAATTTTAAATAGGCGAAAAGATTCTTCTGCCAAGCAACGAGGGCAAAGTTGCTGCTGTGGTTTTGAAGTAAAATAAGCGTCGTGCATTAAAATATGGACATTCAGTAACGACATGACAAACTGTTATCCCACAATCACAATGTGGGCATACCAGCAATGGATCATTTAATAATAGATGTCTATGTGTCATTCTAGTGTGACCGATTCTCAGGCGAGTTAAAACGGTGTCATGTTTTCTATAATTCAAAGAAGGGCAATTTTCCATGGTAGGTTTGCAAGTATGAAGTTAGTTTAGAGTTTCCGAATCCACTGCCAGTTTATGTACAGATAGCTTTTATCCTGTTTCTTCAAATCGCATGCATGTATGGGTGTTTCTAAGAAACGGGTTGCTAATTTGGCACTTTGTTCAGCTTCTCATTGCCACATATTCCCACATGGGATGGTATCCAGCAGAACAGAACTATAGAATCGCGAGAGATAATCTTATAAAATAAGTCTAAAATCTTTAAAATATTTGGATGGATACGATTCTGGGGAAATTTCAGACTGTAAAACACTTAAAGAATCGCTGTAAATAATAAGGCTTCCACTGGATCTATTTAAAATTTCTAATAAAGCATGTAAAATTGCAGTGGTCTCAGCAGTAAATATGGAAAAACATGAAGGAAGTTGAAAACATAAAATTTTATCTGTTAAACCACACCAAATGAGGCATTGGTAGATGTCTTAGAACCGTCAGTGTAAACAGGAATGAAAGAGTGATAATCATATCTATGTTCAAGGAATTCTCTATTAAAAACTCAAGTTAAAGTTTCCCCTTGAACAGGAAAATATATTTCATGATTATAAGTACTTTCTTCTAAATCCATTTCAGTTGTTTATTAGTCCACTGGAATTCTTTTTTAAAACCACTGTACTCCACTTTACTTTTAAAAACATCAAACTGTGTCAGCATAAAATTTGATTTGTTTTCAATTTCATCATTCATCATCATTTTGATATTTGATTAAAAGAAAGATTTTTACAAGTTTTCAAACTTGTTCAAATGTTAAGTTTTTCATATTACACTGAATCTTGACAAATTTCTAGCGGCAATTTTTTTAAAAATCCATCTGCTGTTAACTTTCTAAATTATTCATTAAAAAAATCGAAGATAGAGGGAAAAAACCAGGACTTCGAACCGTAATTTTTTTTGTTCCGGTTTTCGTTCCGGTTCAACTAAAAAATTAATATCGGTTCAGTTGCGGTTTTCGCTCCGCCAAAAATAACGGTTTTCGGTTCAGTTCCAAATGAATAATTTCATTTTATGTATATTCTTATTTGTACTAAAAATATAATTCTATCATAAACAAAAAATGTTATTCTATCAAAATTTAGAAGATTTTATTCTTTTTTTAATTGGTACACTATGTGAATTGATGCAAACAGCAGGTACGATAAGAGCGGTGAGCAGAGGACGGCGAGCATTGGCATTGTTATCCATTATCAAAATCGCATTTGACAACTAGGTTCATGATTACCGACATTCGTCGTTTGACTCTCACATCGTGCACTTGGCCTTGCAATAATTATGTAAAAAATATATTATTTATTTAACATATGAAAATTGCCTCTAATTATTAATATATCTTCTAACGTGGTTTCACTGAGATTACTTCTGTTGTCTCGGAGAATAAATTTCAAACCTGAAAACGCTCTTTCAACACTAACTTGTGTAGCTGAAGCTGCCAAAACCACCATTGCAATCTTATACAAGTGCAGATATGTAATTTTATTCTCTTCCCAGAAATCTAAAATATTATGCTTTATATCAAGCCTTCGTACATTGTCAAAATTATTTAAAATGAAAAAATCGTAATGAAATACTACTACTATACTACTAATACTAAAAATCGCCTAATGAAATACTACTATTACGAAACATTTGAATCGCCGCCATTACCAAACACCCATTTGATGCGCAGAAGATTTGATAGATGCTTCATGCTACGTCACTTAGGGCCTCTCCTGTCTATTTACTCCTCCCTGATCGAAACAGTCTATACAAACATCCGTGGATGATCGCATGCTGAGATGTGAAAAATAAAATATAACTCGATATTTTTCTTAAAAAATCCTCTATACTTCTAGTTTAATCAACTGAATTAAATATGTCTTCTACATGTAGTTTCATGCGAAACTGAAAAATACTAGTGAATATCAAAATAGGAAATCGAGAAGCAGTATACATGTAATGATAATTATAAAGTTGACGTTAAATTAGAAAATATTGATAAGTTGGTAACAGTAACAAAATGACTGAAGGATATATCGAACCGAAATAAACCGATATTTTTTTCGGTTCAGTTCCGGTTTTCGTTCCGACCAAAATAACGGTTTTTTCCGGTTTTCGGTTCAGTTCCGGTTCGAAGCCCTGGAAAAAACAGGTGTCTATAGAAAAAAAACTAGTTTTTTTTTATGTATAGTAAGATGCAGTACACCTTTTCTATCTACTTGGCTACTGACTTTCAATGTATATTTCGTTTTCAGTTGACTTTCCCTCTCTGTGTTTTACTATTTTTTTCCAATTTAAAATATTTGGAGCCCTTTGATATTTGATTAAAAAACATTTTTTTTTTTTCCCGAATTTCTCAAACTTGTTCAAATGTTAGTTTTTCATATTTTACTGAATCTTGACAGTTTTCTAGCGGTAAATTTTAAAAAATCCATCTGCTGTTAACTTTCCAAATTATTTATTTAAAAAAAATCTAGGATAGAGGGAAAAACTGGTGTCTATAGAGAAAAAAAAAACCTAGTTTTATTATTATTATTTATGAATGTTAAGGAGCTGTATACCTTTTCTGTCTACTGACTTTCAATGTATATTTCGAACTTGTTCAAATGTTAGGTTTTCATATTACACTGAATCTTGATAATTTTCTAGCGGTAATTTTATTAAAAATCTATCTGCTGTTAACTTTCCAAATTATTCATTAAAAAAAAATCTAGGATAGAGGGAAAAAACAGGTGTCTATAGAAAAAACTAGTTTTTTTTATAAATGTTAAGGCGCTGTGTATGTACCTTTTTTGTCTACTTGGCAACTGACTTACAATGTATATTGCTTCAATTCAGGTGACTTCCCCTCTACCTGAACCGATGTCTAAAGTGTATCATCAAAAAACACTCGAACGCTTTTAAATGGGCGTTCCAGTCGGTGCTCCCCTCTGAGGTTCTTCTCCCCGCTCCCCATATGGCAGCCTAATTAGCATCAGAATAGCAAACCGAGGATGCGCAAGAGCCTCACCAAATTGGTAGGGAAGAAAACGCACTTCCCCAAGACTTATACAAAAGCAATTTTCTGCCAAGAACCATCTGCCAAAAGAATCGCTCTCCTGGAAACAACTGGAGCATTTCTTAGGGCTGTTATGAGCATGTTTCTTCCGTGAGAAAGTCCGGTCAAAACATGTGGAATTTGTCGCCGTAATTGCTGTATCTCAATCCCCTCCAAGTTTACGAGCCTCTGTGTTGTCTCTGTTACAGAAATAGGTTGTCGCGCTCTGTCACCTCTTTGTGGTCGGGACCATTTTTCCCCCTTGTGCAACGCCGACGTGAATAAGGTTATGCAAGATTTTCTTCCTTTTTT
>JAPMOQ010006034.1:0-28486 GCA_026543055.1 Argiope trifasciata
ATGTGGCACGAAGGTGCGTTAGAGGATTAACCAAATATAGTGTATACTAACTTCAAGGAGCGATTCCAGGACATTTTTAACATGGACAAACCAGACTGGGTTTTGGATCTTTTTTCCTATGTCAAAACAGCAGGATCACCTCAGCTAGAAGAAAAACTAATAGAACTGACGACAAATGAGGATCTAAAAATTAGATTCAAGAATGGCTGCCAAGAATTTTGGCTGCAAAAGTCTATTTTGCAACTGCATTCAGGATTATTGTCTATTGTTCAACGACTTCTGATAACATTCCGCTCTTCATATTTAGCAGAAAGTGGATTCAGTGCTGAGGCAACATTGGTAACGAAAAAGAGAAATCGGCTCCAAATTACTAAATGTGGCGATTTACGATTGTTTTTCAGTGAAATCGAGCCTGATAATAACAAGTTCTTTAAAATGCATCAAATGTAGCCTTCTCATTAATTTAGAAATTTGATGTCTTTAAATTTTAATAAAAATACTTTTTAATATAATTAAGTATGCATTTTGATGGGTCTTTGAAACTGTCAATTTATTTATTTAGAAAGCAACAGTTTATTATGAATTAATTCGTATCATCAAAATCCCTGCCTCTCCTTATGACAGGTAAGTTAAAAATTTTATTCTTCTTTTTTTAAATAAAGAAGAAATTCAGTAGCGTTTCAATTCCAACAATCTTCTATCTATTAGATTTTTTTTAATTCTTGTTTTCACCATGCATTATGTACTTTCTAATTTATTTGGAGTGGGAGGGGGGCGATACTGAAATATTCATTAGAAAAGGGGACGCCAGTTTAAAAAAGGTTGAGAAACTGTTCTGAATAGTGACGCGTGATAGCCGTGTATATTGTGAAAGCCAATTCCAAAAAAAAAGGGGGTGGATAAATAATCAATTTGTTACCTAAGCATTTTGAGACTTCAACAATTTCTTGCCTTATATATATATATATATATATATATATAGATAATAATACAGCATATACATATATATATATATATATATATATATGAATTAGCTGCTATGATAATTTTTTTTCATACCGAATAATTCGAGTCTTAAATTCATTTATCGCGCGAAGAAGCTAAACATCTTTACTTCTTAAAATTTTGTTCATACAAACGAAATGGATTGCTATTTAAGATTTATTTAGTTTAAAGTGGCAAAAATCAAAATTTGAACAAAGATGAACAAAAAAACCCTTAGATCTGGAAGCATGAAATCAAAAGATAATCGAGATTAAAACTCTGTAGGGAAGGCCAAAAAATAATTCTCAAAGGGACAGTCTCAGAGAGAATATGGAGTCCTTCGGTTGCCTTCAAATCTCTTCTTTAGCGCCATTTTTTAAAAAAAATAATACCAGTAAGAATATAAATTTATATCTACGAGACGAAAATAAAATTGTAATAGGCTGCTGAAGAGGCCGTCATTGACAGTTCTATTCCCAGCAAGTTGTCATTCGACGGTGTTGAAATAATTGAACATGTAACGAGTGTGTTATTATATCTGTGTGTGATCGTCGTCCATGTGCGTTATTGTGTGTGTGTGTGGGTGTGTGTGTGTATTGTGTGTGTGTATTGTGTGTGTGTGTGTGTGTGTATTGTGTGTGTGTGTGTGTGTGTGTGTGTGTGTGTGTGATCATCGTCCATGTGTGTTATTACGTGTGTGTATATGATCGTCATTCGTGAGTGTTATTATATGTGTGTGTGTGAAAATAAATAAGAAAAAAGACGAGAAAGCATCTATCTTTGGATTAGCCCAGACACCCAACTACACTTTTCGTTCCTGAGAAAATTCAATTTGTTGATTACTTTAGTTTCAATGATAGCTTCAGAACAGAGATATTTAGGAAATAAAAATGTCTATTTCAGCGGACACATTGGTAAAAAAGACATTTGTGATTTAGAAGGAAAAAAAATTGGTATTCGGCATTCGAATTTAGCAGAGTTTCAAATTGAGATTTAAAGAAAAGAGAGAGAGAGAGAATACTGGCCTTTTTGTAGAGTGCCAAACGAGTTTTCGGCTCTGCGGGCAGGAGGGTCTTGATGAGTTTGCCGTTCTTGTCATACCACCCGTCGAACCTGCCCTCGTAGTAGCTCCCTTTCACCAGTTTGAAGTTCCTCCATCGGATGCCTTCCACGGCCTCTACCGAGTCGATGTTCAGCAAGATCTCCTGCCTCGGAGAAGGCAGGTTGTGGACGAAAGAGGGCCAGAGGTCCACCCCGTCTATGTTCTTCAGGGTGCGGGCCATTTCGGGCCCTTCTGTCTCGAGAAAGAGATCGAAACTATTAAAAGGCAGACCGCGTGTAGAGAATACTCATAGAAATGTTTGATTAGAAATTTATCAACTAGTTGCAGATTTTCATTTCAAAAACTGTATTATTAGCTCATTAGCCAAACTAGTCAGAATTCCTTTGAAGTGTCAGATACAAGTAAATCGAAAATGAGTTTGCGTTGCAAGACCGTATTAAGGTCTCGGCTTAGACAAAGGAAGATTACTGATTCCTCGATGTTTTAGGACACTAAAACTATCTGTAAAATCTAACGTTATCTCTTAAATGTTAATGTTATCACTAAAACTATCTGTAAAATGTTTTAGTACACTAAAACTATCTAAAACTAAACTGTTTTACTAGTGTGTCCTGATGTTTTAGAGCAAACAACAATCGTCTGGGGAAGTGTAAATTTATAGGGAGAAACACGGATTATAGTGTCATTATCGCCATCTGATTGTGATTAAAAAATTATGATTTCTAACCCAAAATAGTGGCGACTTTCCTCCAAAATGAGAGATTACTATCACTAAATTTTTTATTATGGAAAAAAAAATGATTATTAAGTTGCTAATTTTTATGAAGCTCTTTAGCATTAGCCTTCCACAAATCTTTTAAACCTCTCACTATCAACCGGCTCCACAAGCCGGGTAACTTCTGTACTGGACAGCTGATTTGATGTAAATGAAGGTTATGAAGCAATTTATCACTAAGGGCTAATTGAGGGGGTTCAGCTATTCATAGTTAACGGTGATGAATCTCCTTTTCTTTAATGTGATTAAAAGTTAACTTTTAAAGTCAGAAATCTTGTTGTAAAATAACTATTATTTTAAAATTTTAAAATTTTTATTTATTAAAATCTTGTGGAAATATTGAAAAGTAAAGATATTGCATAAATTTATATTTTAAATATTCTTTTACTACAGTTTTAAAGTAATTTTATAGTTTTAGAGTAAGTAGTTGGGGTAAAGCAATGCAGATTAGAAATTTTTAATTTCGTTTATTCTGTTTGAATTGAATTGAAAAATACTTCAGAATGAATCCAAAAGACCGATTCATTAATAATGTTTGATTTTAAATGCATGAAAAAGTAAGAAAATAAACAAAATCGTTTGAAATAATCGCCTAACCTCGTTGCGTGGGGGAGAAACTGAATTTGGCGGTGCCAAGTAATGATTAAACAATGAGCTTCCTTATAGACAAACTGAGAATTGCACGATTAAAAAGATTTTATTATAGAATTAATCATCAGGTAATATAATATTTTCCAACCTATGTCTTTTCAAATAAAAGTAATTAGACTTACGCAATTCTATTTCATTAACTAATAAAATAAATCTTGTATTTTCCTCAAAAATCGATCTAGTTCTATAGTCACTAAATTTGTCAAGTCTAAAAAGGATTTGTGATTCTTATGCTGAAATAGAGTTTCTCTAAGGGAAAGTAATCTTTTCAACCTTGTTTAAACAGAATTTTTGTTGAAGTAAGTCTGTAAATTTAGCGTTAAAAAATGCCCCGGATTTGCAAAGAAAAAGACAAAATTCTATTTAAGTTGTTGTTGGTGTGATGTTTATTGATACAAAGGTCATATTTGGCCATGTTGCGCCAAGCAAATGGTACTCTATTTAAGTCTTCTGTTAGAAAAAATAAGATCTCTCCATGTATTACTGCAAGCTCATTTAAGCTGCCTTTAGGAGTTAAAAAGTTAACGATCAAAATTTGTATTTGGATATTGTATAGAATCCAGGTCATTGAAGTTTTTCTAACTGACTCAAGGGACCACCTAAATTAAATTCAGTTCTGGTACCAGTTGGTATTCTGGAGTACCAATTTAGCAATTAAAATCTTTTATTTAAAAATTAAAAACGATGCAAAGACTCAAATTTATTTACAATTATTGTGAGGTTCTTTTCAGTGGGACCTCATTCCACAACAAATCCTGTCGATACTGCTACGTTCAGTGAAGGCGGAATGGTCGGCTGGATACCAGAAGAAGTTAAAAATAAACAGTCGACCACAAGAAATCTTGTCCATACTGCTACGTTCAGTGGTGGCGGAATGGTCGGCTGTATACCAGAAGAAGTTAAAAATAAACAGTCGACCACAAGAAATCCTGTCCATACTGCTACGTTCAGTGGTGGCGGAATGGTCGGCTGTATACCAGAAGAAGTTAAAAATAAACAGTCGACCACAAGAAATCCTGTCCATACTGCTACGTTCAGTGGTGGTGGAGTGGTCAGCTGTATACAAGAAGGAGCGGGGCCTCATTTTATGGGTAAAGGGTGTCTCACCTGCCGCAGATATCAGAGTTGGCAGCCAATCGCTGATGTGCATCAGCTCGTTGAAAATCCTGCTTCTGTGGCGAAGGAAAGGGCTCCAGACGAAACCTGTTGCTCTGATTCCGCCCTCCCACAAGTTGTACTTGCTGCCCCTCAGGGGGTAGTTGGAGCCGAGGGACCCGTCCGTGCCTTCCACGGCCCCGCCGTTGTCGGTGGTGAAGACAAAAATGGTGTCGTCCAGCATCTTGGCCTTCTCCAGCGCTTCGAATATTTCTCCCACAGAATGATCCAGGGCAGACACCATCCCTGAAAATTTTTCAAAGGTCATTTGAGTCTCAGGGTTCAAACCGAAAATTTCTTGGTGTAATTTATTTCCAATGATGCAATTTATCTCATTTATAATTATGTACCGAGTGCAGAGAACCGTTGCGTTTATGTACTGAAAACTATCTTAATACTGAAAATTAAGATAAAATTAAGATAATTTTAATTAATAATGAAAATTAAGATGATTTTCTGAAAATTAAGATAAAGTTCAGATAATTTTAATCAATACTGAAAATTAAGATAAAGTTAAGATAAT
Source organism: Argiope trifasciata (assembly GCA_026543055.1). Classification (NCBI taxonomy): domain Eukaryota; kingdom Metazoa; phylum Arthropoda; class Arachnida; order Araneae; family Araneidae; genus Argiope; species Argiope trifasciata. Next base: position 5,152 of record JAPMOQ010006034.1, read on the forward strand.
TTTAATCAATAATGAAAATTAAGATGAAGTTAAGATAAGTTTAATTAATACTGAAAATTAAGAGAATTTTCAATACAATAAATTTTTTCCATATAATAAGATTACAATAAATTTCTTCTGTGTTGGCATGTCTAATTCTTCCTAATTAGAAAATGCCTAATTCTTCCTAATTAAGCATTTCTAGCTTCGCAGTTTTATTTAAAATATATTCTATTTAATATTACATTCTGTACAATATTTATTTAATATTTTATTTTATATATATTCGGAATATTCTATTTAACCTACTTATTTTATTTCTTTTTGGATTTATAACCTGTTATTGGAATATTAATTATATTTTTTCCTTATCTGCTTTTTTCTGTCTCGTGTTAACGTATAATCTTAATTATTTTATTGCGATTAATTATTATTTCTATTATGAATGACTCTACATTTATTTTATCGTGATTAATGTTTATTCTTGTATTTATGGAACTTTTTGAAACTCCTAAAACCTTGCCTCAGCTGTGCAGATATGCACATAGGTTCGTTCCTTTACACCTAAATTCATTATTTAAATCTAATTGAGTAATTATGTACTTATACACTTATTATTATAATCATGCACTTATGCAGTGATTCATTTGTAGAAAGATACTTTTTTTAACTTAATCATTACTAGATTGCGATGGAAACAGATACTATCTTCGGTAAGCTAAAAGGGAAGATAATTGAAAATTATTTGTTAGTTAATCTTAAGGTATCTGACTACGTTCAAAGATTAATTTTTGAAAAAAAATGGCTTTATTAAAAAATATTTAGGGGTTTTAGATGTATTGCCAATCATAAACACTATATATATATAATAAAATTTGTAGTAAATTTTAATGAAATTTAACCAAGATGGCCAACACTCTACCCAAAATTGTAATGAAATAATGCAATTTTTCTTTGTACACATGTTACAGAATACAATGATGAATGAAATGAACCAAAATCTAAGCAAAGAGTTTAATATTCAAAGAAGTTACGTTTAAAAATATTCGTATGCAGGCATTTTTTCCATAAATTCTCAACTTAATTTTTCTAAAAAATGCCTTTAAATGAAAGCATATTTTACCAAAAATAAAAATTTTGGTTCATTTCATTGTCCACATTATTTAAAGCATACGCTTAAATTTTAGTGTAAATACCTCTACTAGTTTTTGAGTTTCAAAGAAAGTTATGGGTAAAAATGTACGCATATATTCATTTTTCTCATAAATTTACAACCATTTTTCTAAAAACCCCTATAAATGAAAAAAATATTTCATATACAATAAAACTTTTGGTTCATTTCATTGTAAAGATTATTTAAAACGCACGCTGATATTTTTACGTCAATACCTTTATTAGTTTTTGAGCTATCATGCTAACTACGGAGAATTTTTATAAAATTAATTTTTTGAAAAAATTGGTCAGAGACAAATTTTTGTCAAAAAAATATATGATCCTGGATGATACGATAGGTTTTCCTTTTCCAAGAAAAGATAAACCGTTTTGGAAAGAGAAATGTCTGAACTACAAGAAATAACAATTTAAAAAATATTCGCCATTGTGGTTGAAAACCAGTGTTTTGCAGAGCAGAAATTCTATTTTTCTTTGCACACAAGTTATAGAATACAATAATGAATTAAATGAACCAAAATCTAAGAAAAATCTTGAGATCTAAAGAAGTAATGGATAAAAATATACGTACATATAAATTTTTCACATAAATTTTAATTTTTTCACTTAATGTTCTGAAAACTCCTCTAAATGAAAAAGTATTTCACCAAACACTAAAACTTTCGTTTCCTTGCCCATATTATTTAAAACACACGCTGGAATTTTTCTCTATTAGTTAGTTTCTCTCTTAGTTTTTGAGGTTTCATGTTAGTGGTGGAGAATTTTTTATGAAATTTAAAGTTTTGAGAAAAGTGAAGACAAATTTTAGTTGAAAAAAATGTGACCCTGGAAGATAGGTTAGTCCTTCATTTTTCTAGAAAAGATGAACTGTTTTGGAAAGAATAAAGTCTAAACTACAGGAAATAACATTTTTAAAAAATTCGCCAATGTGGTTGAAAACCAATGTTTTTAACGTAGTCGGATACTTTAAATGAAGGCATTGGAAATGAATGGGGGGGAAGGAAGTCACACAATCTACCTGCAAATGTCCTCCTGTTTTTGTCGGGGATCCCAACCAAAGGTTTGACGTACTTTTCTGGCACTTGAAGTGGTTTCGCAAAGTTTCCACTGTGAGGAGCTTGTTGGCCAATGTACAGAAAGAGAGGCTGCAGAATAAAGTTGAAATTAAAAATCAAAACTTAAATCATTCGGGTTGTATTTCTTATTAAAGCTTGTGATATTAATGCATGAATTATAAATCAGGATCCAGAATGAGAATAAACATCGCTAAGGCAGCTGTACTTCGATCATTTCAGCAGCATAGGCCAAATAGATAATTTCATCGATCTTCTTTAAAGACTTTATTGCTCATTGTTTTTTTTGAAAAGATTGTCTTGATAAATTAGTTATGTATTCGCCTAAAAAGATATGTAACAATGTAATTGTATTGAAAATAGTGCTTTGTTTTGAAAATATTTGATATTATTTATTTACTTAAGCAGTAAATTCTTTTACCTCGATTTCGATGAATTCCCAGCAACGTGCCCAGAGATCTGTTTTGGATTGCCAAGTCGTTGGCATTCGAAAAAGTAATCGATGTTGCTCGTTTTTATGCATTTCATGGCAATTCCACTGAATCATAAATGAAAACTTACAAAACAAATTACATATATTTCATGTACCTTAGGCGATTGAAAAGTTTATTAAAAGCTAGGTAATTGAAAGAATCACATAGATATTTATAATCAATATGAATGAGAGCGCAAAGGAGAATAAATTCTTATCCTTATAGATTTCAGAAATGAAAATTATAAGAATTAACAGATAAAACTTATATCTTGCCAGTGTCTTGGCATAGGGATAGCGTGTCTTTCTCGTGATCCGGGCCTTCCCGGTTCGGGCACGGTTGCTCTTCATCTGTTCTATCTATGAGATGTATGAATGTGCCCCCCTGTAAAAAGGGATTGTGCAAGTGAATGTGAAGCTCGAGTAGCTAAGTCTTACTCTTGGCCCTAGATGGTGCTACTGAAAAACAAGAGAAGTGAAAACGTCTGCTGAAATTTGTTAACTTAATCAAGTGGGCTTGTCGATGACATCAGAAAACATCGACAGTGTTGAAGTTTTGAGTTGTAACCACCTGTCAGAGCTTGAATTTAATATTGCTAAGGAATATTTCTGGGAAATAATAAGAATGGAGAATTTCAACTTCCTCACCTTTGCTGGATTGTGTTTAAGAATGACTTCTTTCGCCTTCAGTGTGAAGAGCTCTGTCCCGTAGGTGCCGTTGTACTCCCAACAGTTTTCGTAGTTGTCGTGCAGATCCAGACCTGACATATTTCTCTGGAAAAAAAGCATTCATTATAAAAAAATAAATAATTCACCAATCGCTTGCAAATCTAGGATGAATTTTATTATTAATTTAATATCATAATGGTTATAAACTATAAAAGTTACGCATTCCCTTCCACCAGTAAACCATCTTTAGGATTCCTATTTTATTTTTAATTTTGAAAATATTGATAGTAAAATCTGATGACTTTCCGCCTATCATGAAATTATAACAATTCTATTCTAGGCCATTCGAGAAATGCCACAGTAACCGTTTATCATGAAATATAATAGTAAAGTTTTCACATATGCTGGACACAGTAAATAGACAATCATAGCCGAAAATAATTTATTTACACATTATTAAACATTGAAGACACGACACGAACTTCATTATACACAACACTTAAAAAGAGGTCTAACATAATTCTAACTCCAGAAGATAGATGCGCGCTAGCATGCTTTGCGTATGAGCAGCTGACAAGCTTCTCTTCTGAAATTCCCAAAAGGATTATCGTAGGCTGCTGATCAGCATGTTACAGCAGGAAGGTAGAGGAATCTTACTAAAATGGTATTATGTCATGCAAAATAAACAGTGGTGGGTCTAATGCCCCTTGGTTATACCAAGACCGAATGAGTGCAGTTCGTTGTTAACGAGAACCGTTCAGGTGAAAGTGCAACTTTGCTCGAACACACACGACACAACCGTTTTCAGGAGGCGGTCGACCTCATTCATCCATCCACAAGTGGGAATTGAGATCCAAATCAAAGAGCGACTCCTCCCTGATTCAGCACCCCCAGAGGAAATAGGAACTTGGAGGACTTTGCAGTCACGACCTATTTAACGTGCCAATAGCCAACACGGTGGTCTTTGGTCGAGACGAGGGTAGAACTTGCTACTTTTCGGTTGCGAAACGGACGCTCTACCAACCAGGCTACCGCGGCCCTTCTAAACTCGGCGTGGTTTAATCAATAGTATTGTATGTTGACTGCTCTCCCTCATTGAAAGAGCTGAAACAATGAGTAGCCTCATATACATAAATTGTGTGTGGGAGGAGGGGGGTTATAGAATTATTTTATGTTAGAACTACATCTGAATTGTCTCCACGAATGAACTATTTGCTCTAAGCCCTCGGAATTCACTACTGTATTTTGCTTTGTTTAAAAAATATATAGATAAATGGTGTGTGCATGATGCCACTATAAGTTCCAGTGATTTCAAGAATCGCAAGCATCAGATCTTCAAAAGTTGTGAATCCTCCTCAGATCGTAGTTTCCGCTTCTGATTAATAATCTATAAAGAATTTTATTAAAAAGAAATTTGAGTCTTTGCTATATGACGAGGACGAAACATGAATCAGCACATTCCTTTCGCACCACAGTAGCGGAAACAATCAATGGATTATGTTGGGATTGGCGATAGCTAGGATCGAATTCGAGATCTTACGGTTCGTAGACTGATAACATGGCCACAAGACTAAAAGTCATCCCTCCATTTTGAGGATGTTATCAGCCTTTTAATGCTTCCACTTCAATACTCACCCTCCAGTGAAAGGTGAGACGAATGATATTTTGTTCCTGTTTAGTGGTGGTCTTATTGGCTGTTGAATTTTTTTAATGCGGCTTACCCATTTTTTAGCTTTATTTTTCATATGCTCATTATTTATCATCTTGATTTATTTTTTATTGGCTGATTATTTATTGCCTTTTTTATATTTATCGACTGATTATTTATCGCCTTTTTTAGCTGCACGAAAGGACGAATTTTTTTATAGTCCTAAGTCACCAGTGTTGCTAATAGTGATAGGTAAGATCGAACTCGCAACCTTTGGATTCGTAGCCAGATAACATAACAACAAAACTAAAAGTGATCACTCAATCTTTAGGATGTTACCTGGCTTATAAAGCTTCCACTATAGATCATAAGAAATAAATTAAAATATGTCAGTTTAAACGTGTTCACAATTGAAAATCGAAAACTGCTGTTCTAAAAATCAAATAGTGATACTCACGACATCAGAGAAGTGGGTGAAATAATCCTCCACTCCATTCCAGTATCCGAAGAAGGAATCGAAGCCCCTCTTCATGGGAAGATACTCTTCTTTAAAAAACCCTAAATGCCACTGAAAAATAACGTCAGAAATCATAAAGTTAATTAAACAGTATTTGTTTCATTAAGAAGCATCACTAAAAGACGCTGGAGTTCAGAAAGAATGTTGTTGAGCAGATAGGCGGTAATAGAAACTATTTCAGTCTATCGCGGATTCATCTGTAAAAGGATGAAGGCGTGAAAACAGAACATTACTGTATCCAAGAAGTACTTTTTCGGTGTTGTAAAAATATTCATAGATGCACTAATATTCAATGAATAATGAAATTATCTAAATAAATATAATTTTCTATTTATTTTATATAATAATTTTCTATTTATTTTATATAATATATATAATTTTATATTATATAATTTAATTTTTTATATTTTTTCTTTCGGAATTCCTCCAGGCACCTTCTTGAAATGTAAAGACTTAAAAATGGTCGGTTCTTACGATGAGGAAATTTTCTTTCCTTCCTCTCTTCTACTATTCAAGCATCATAAAATCTGAATTAAATCACTTATATTTGAATACCAACTATTTCCCATTCAGCTTCATTCCTCAAGCTGGTGGTTTGTGATAAACTAATGGACAATGAATGGATAACTTGTCTTGAACATCCACAGGCCAACATCCAAAAGAACAAGAAAGTCAAACGCACCTTTTGGAGGATTTTAAAATTCCATTTCAAAATGAAATCCATGGCGTATTATGATTTTAGGATGGTAAATTCGTTATCTTCTATCAATCAGTTATGACGAATAAGTCTCTTAAGCAAATTTATATTTCGTTTTTGAATATCATTTCTGAATGCAGCGGTAGACATTTAGTTGAGTACATTCAAAACTTGTCCAAAAGTGACTTGAATCCTTTTGCTTGTCTTATTTGTTATTCTTTTCAAACTCTACGATGAGACTCTGACAAGGCTTTTACCATACGTTGTACATAAAAATAATATTACATGAAAGTATTTTATTCGATATTCCGCTGACTTCAAGAGTCTTATTTGCTATCCTTCGATTTTGTGTACTTCATTGAATATCTATCTATAAGATCGAATCATATCGGTTTCCTGCATTAGATTTAAGAAATAACTTCTCTCCCTTTATCTTGCCGATATGGTGTTATTTATGTTTGATTTTTTTAGCAACATCCATCTTCATCTGAACAGGAACGGATCTTGCTTGCATAGGCGCAGCGGAACAATGCTAGAATATCTCTCTTTATCCTGTATATAGGTGCAGCCGGTGTTTTATAAATGTTGTCTGAAATCAACATTCTGATGACATTCTTGTTTAAATCCCCATTATTCAAATAAACAGTAACAAAAAACACTATATACTTATTTTTGGTGTTAAATTAACTTTAGAAATATTTATGTCCCGTTTTAAAGCAAAAAAAGGAATATTTTCGGACAGCACTCGTAATTTTGAGTATCAAAGAGTCGTTGCTTAAACCTAAGCTTTTAATCTCTAAACTTCCGAGTCCCAACTGACTTGAAGATATTTGATGGCTTAATAGCGTTTGGCTTAATGTACACTGTAATGACTTGGTACGTTTCCATCAAATAAGAGGGTAGCTTTGAATGGCAATCTCTTTATTTACAGCTTAATGTACATAAGAACAACTTGCTCTTATCTAAGTTAAATGAAATGGTAATATTTACAACACAGCTGAAATTTAAACAAGAATAGTTCTTCCAATTGACTGGAGACCATTGAGGTTTTTCCTGAGCGATTATTGGGTAACAGGGAGCCCAAGTACACCAATGTGCAAATGAGAGATGGAGTTTTTAGGAAAAAAAGAATCCCAGAATGTTCGGGACAGAGAGGGATCGTTCTGTGGTGAAAAGAGAAGCTTCGTGTAATTGGGGCATCTGAGTGAAGTTCTGCCCGAATGAAATGCGGTGGGTTCCAGAGCTACCCCTGTAGTAGCGTGATATGCTATCAGCCTGATAGCTGTTCCTATGAACTTGGTTCTTCGAAATGATTCGAGGAACTATTTTTGTTCAAAATTTGAGCTGTGCTGTAAATATTACCATTTCATTTAACGTAGATGTAACCTTAGGCTGTAAATAAAGAGATTGCCATTCAACGCTACACTCTTATTTGGTTGGGCAGGATCAAGCCATTTCCCCTCTAAAGCTGCCCTCCCTGTGAGAAAATAAAACATTTGAATTATGATAATTTCAACCACCCGCATAGCAAACCCAGAGAAAAAAAGGTTTGTCTTGGAGACCACCATCTTAAGCCGCATTTCCGACTACTTGTGTCCGATTTGAGTCTTTGCTCTCTTTCCCTTCTCTTGTAGTTTTGTGGTTTCTTTGACGTCTGAACATTTTACTGACAATTTTTGGGAATCTCAAGACTGAAGTCCACAGAAAGGGGTTAACCTTCAATGGATTAGTTGGCAGATTTACGGCCACATCCGTAAAGGCAATAGGCCATTGGAACGGGGCTTTGATGATAGACATAATAGAGATGGATTATAAGAGTTTTTCTGCTGAAAGAAGTTTTCCTCTTGGTCTGAAATTGAATACAAGTAAAAGGAGAAAGATAATTGCTGATAAAAATATTCGGTTATTCATTTTTATTAAATAAATACGAAAGTATTATTTCTACATGTTATAATTTTTTATTAAAAATTTACATAATTATATTTTCTATAAGCTTAGTAACTAAGAATTTATTACTTCTTTGTCAAAATATTTGCATCGAGTCAAAAAAATTTGAATTTTATTGACTGATTATGAAATTAATTAGAAAAAAAATTCTATTATATTAATAAATATCCCTGCAACTGAGCGGCTAGAATGCACAAACAATTTCTTAAACTTGAACTCAACCAATTTCATGATACTTATTTTCCACGTTTTATGAGCTGTAAATGATCACACAGATTTACATTAGAAATCACACACAAAATCTGTGTGATTACAGATTTTATAATTTACACAGATCCTTTTAAAGCAAATTAAAAGAACACTTTGCATCGTCAATAAAATGTGAATATGCAATTATTGATTTTGGTCAAGAAATATTCAATAAAATGAGAATATATTCACTTTTCCAACACCACGAGTTACATAGTTTAAAGATTTCATGTACTGTGGCAAAATTTTCTCTTCCAATGGCAATCCCCATGGAGAATTGGCTACAATCACTTCGTGTTGGAACCCTGAAAGAAAAAAATGAAGCAGGTAAATCCAAAAAGCAGAAAGATACGGAAATACTTTTGGGAACTAATTACTTTCCAAGTAATCATTTCCTTATTTTAATATGAATAATGGTGGTTTCCAAACGTTGTATTCCATTATATAAAGTACTAAGTAAGTCAGTACATTTTTAACTTTGGACATACAATTTATTCGAGTAAAATTTGAAATATGTTATTGCAAATTTCAAGTCATCATGTTAGAAAATTTTGATCACGTGATTATATTAATGCTTCAGTTTTAAACACAAACTAACACGATCTTTTTTCGTTCGAAATTAGGAGAGCTTCAAAACATTTTTTTACTAACCAAGAAAAAAAAAACGCCATTTATGCTTTACTCACTGCTTTCTCGGTTTTGAATTTCATGACCTTTAAACCAAAACAATATCATATTCTCACAAAAAGGATTGTCATGTTTGGAAGCTGAATAACGAACGTTTCCTTCACAATGCTATTTCCAAATGGTAATGTATTTACCAATAAATTTTTAAGCATATTAATAACCATCTGAAATCGTAAAACAGTTTCATAATGGATTCATCTTAGAACAAGAGTCAAATCATTCAATGTTTCTCAATTTAAGAATGAATGAACTGATACACTGGGGGAAAGAGAAAATACTTTTATCAAAACTATTACTAAACGCGAGTGAAGTTATATTGAAAGTATTATAAAAATTAAATTATTTAATTTCCTCCGAAAAAATTTATATTCCATGGAAATGCTGGGATGTCATAGTCCTGAGTGTTAAAAACACATTTGTTATCAAAGAAACATACGTAATAGTAAAGCAATACTGGTAAAAGCAGGTCAACCTTTTGAAAACGTATCTGTTCTCAAAGAAGTATATATAATAATAATGCAATACTGGTAAAAGCAGGTCAACCGTTTAGAAACGCATCTGATTTGAAATAAACATGCGATTAATAATGCAATACTTGCAAAGGCAGATAAAAAATTATATGCCATTTAAAGATGTTAATGAATATTGCAATTGATGCTTTGTGCATATCCTACGGATTTGAAGCTTCAATTGTTTTTTGCCTTCAATTATTCAAAACTTGCTAAGGAAAACTGGATCCCACATGCTAATAAAATATCCATAATTACTGAAAGAGCCCAAGTTTTCTGTAACAAAGTACTCCAGGCATCTATTCATGTTTATTCAAATTGAACTATTTCTTTTTTCTTGAGATGGAATTTTGTAATCGTCGCGTTTGCATTTCTTTGTTTATTGGTACTCTCATAAACATTGAAGCCTGTCATTAGCTTCTCCAATGGTGTTTCAAATGGTTGACTCTGAACTTAAGAATTCATTGCGATGGTAATTCTGCTTTCCAATTTCTCGCTTCAAGAACTTTTCAAGGACAAAAAAGGATTCTTCTGGATTTTTCTAATTTTAAGGAAACAATTATAGGTTCTTTGTATTTTACAAATCAATAATTTTATTTCAATTCCATCTCATCGTTTCACAATGCATTAAGACAAATTATACAAAAATGTAGGCCGGGATAGCCTAGTTGATAAGGCGTTGGATTCGCAGCTTGGGGTTGAGAGTTCGAAACCGCCATTCATAGACACACTGGGAGTGGTGGTGGCTAGCTCACGTATAAGTCTTTCGTGATCACAAAGTCCTATATGTCGAGAGTAGTACCGCTGAGGTTACTGGAACATAGGTGATCGTTTTTTGTATAGATCTAAATTACGATATGTGGATGAATGAATGAAATGCCTGAATGAAGTTCAACACATAAAAAGGGTTGTGAAGCATGAGTAACTAATTCACACTCTTGATCCTAGATGGCGCTGCTGAAAAACAACAGACGTAAAAATTTCAGTTTGAAACCGCTGATTTGGTCAACGGCTTGCCAATGACAAGCGCATCAGAAACAGCAACCGATAAATGTAGCTCATTGGATTAGAAAGTCTAAAGAAAATAATCCTGCTCACTTTCTTGAAAATGGATATGTGGCATTCGGAAAATGCAAAGTAACACTGCGCTTAAAGTAGGAAGATTCAGCACTTTACATCCGATTCACAACCTGAAAAAATTTTAAAAGCAGCATAATTTTGACACAAACTGAAAATGCTAAATTTTTATTTCATATTTATATCATGCGGTTTGGCCCTATATTTTGTATCTAAAGACATTTTTAGATTATCTTATACTATAATACGAGGAATGGTTGCCAAGTCGAAAATCGCCCCAGAATTAATAAACTCCGGTAAACATGGGGGTCTGGGGTTTTTGGTCACGAGGAATCGATTGGCGCCGGTTTTGAAGCGCTACGGTCGAGCAGTTTGGAGTTACAGATAGGATATTTTCAAACTTTATTAGTTCGCCATAATGGCTATAAATGGCAGCACTTAAATTTTCTTTGTCTATTGCCTAATAGGTTTCAAGCGGTAACGTGCTGCCATCTATAGCCAATATGGCGAACTAATAAAGTTTGATGACCACACGATTATTTTTAAATCTCAAAATTAATGTAAAACAAATATAAACGAAAAAAATAAGGATAACTTTGATTTTTTTTCTAAATTTTCTTTTAAAAAAGTACGATTCTAATTCCACTGCTTTTTATTAAGAGAAATTTGTTAATGAAATTTTGAATTTAGCGCTCGTTCGTTAACTAAAAAGATTCGTTCTTTTTGATTCGTTCAAAATTCCAATTTCCAAATATTCGAATTTCCAAAAAAGCATTTAAGGAACTGATTTCGATTTCAAATCACCGTCAACAAAGTCCGACATTTCAACATTCATCAGATTTCAAGCTACATTTTCAACATGCAGAACTCACCTCTACATGAAATTCTTCAAGGAGCCGGAATTTTGGAACAACAAGCGATCAACTCAATTCTACCCGCAAATGGACAACTAGAAGATACCGTCATTGTCAGAATGCTTCTCCATTACGCCGAACAAGCTTACCCGACCGTTCAAAGTTGCCATACTTCACCCTGAATTTGTCGCACGCTTCTACGTTACAACAGCGGATGGCGCTTATGAAGGAATGGCTCTTCTCAACGATATCAGCGACCAGAACAAGGCTTCCAACTATCTATAAGGCGTTCAACAAGGATTCGACGTGCTACTCATTCCCATTCACAAGAGAGCTCAAATGGGTAGAGGCGAGCACTGGATGCTAGGAATTTACGAAGCAAGCTATGGAGAACGTCAACTATTAGTTTGCGATCCAGTCGACAACCCGCTGCCCATCGATGCTGTTTTGAGAAAAATACTGCGACACATTTTGAATACCGTTGTTACGAATGAAAAGCTGAAAGGATGCATCGTGAAACCTTGCAACGCTTACAACCACCAAGATGACGCGTCTTCCTGCAGAGTTTACATCGTCTTTTATGCTCGACAATACTTCTCTCATCGACGCCTTTTCCTGGACAAGAATTTTCAAGAAGCGGATGAACGGAAGCAAATTTACGAATTCGTTGTGAACAGTGACCAATTGAACATGTCGGGACCATCTGAATCCGCATCTTTCACATCTTCACCAATGGTTTCACAAATTTTCTTATGGCATGTATTGTTTTGATAAATCACAACTGAAAATTTAAATCTTCGAGTTAGCTTCGATACCTGTTTTCTCCGAGCGGAGCTCGGTCACCCACTGGTACAGTTTTATACGAGTTTACAAAGTTTTCGAAAATGAAATATTCAAATAAATCTTCAATATATGTTTTCCTCTATTCCCTTCGTTTAAGTACATAAAAATTGGCTGAAAGAAAAAATGTTGATATTCTTTTAAATTTTGTTTCAAAATTATAGCAAAAATGCACATTTGAAGATATTCTTCAAATTATTTTCTAAGTACCGACTAAAAACAGTCAACAAAAATACTACATCTTATGCACTTCTTGCAATATTAATAACTCTATCAAATCCAGCTCAATTTACTGATTGGATGAACGACAACTGAATAAAGGGTTCGAAATTCTGTCAATGTAGTTGATGTCTGTAACATTTCCAGCCATTTTTTAAAAAATATTTCTTTGGACATTTTGATCTTTAAAAAAATAAACTATTAAGAATAAGAAATGTTTTCTTGATAAATCAATATATCACATGAAATTTAACGGGTCCTTTGATCTGATAGGAAAGGTAATGACTTGTGATCAGTATGGTTTCAGGTTTGAGACCTGATTCCAGCAAAGAACCGTCGTGTGAGGGGACCTGTTGCGCCTTAAATACGTCTGGGCCAAACGTCCATCCTCTGGCATGGTGTGGAGAGAAGGGTGCCAGCTCAGTTGCCGTCCTCGTCATCTGATCTTGGTTCAAAATGACGAGGTCCGTCCCGAAATATCCCTGTTGACGCTTTACAACGGGACGTTAATGTAACTAAACTAAACTAAATTATCAGGTTTTCTGAAATGCAGTTCAATTGAAGGATAAACAAATTTAGCAAGGTTCGATATTGCCAGATCCGTCCCAAAATAGCCCTGATGGTGCTGTACAAAGGGACGTTAATATAACTAAACTAAACTTTAAATTATCAGGTTCTCTGACATTCAGCTCAATTGAACGACAACCTCTCAAGCAGGAAAGCATTCCCATCTCCCTTAGTATCGTTGCTTCTGGTCATCATGGCAGATTTCATTGAAATATACAGTAAGAAAAGTATCCTATTTCTGTGACTTTTGGCATTGTCGGAACTAATTTACTACTACGAGAATTATCTCGAATAAAAGGGTAGCAGTAGTAAGAACTCTTAGGGAAATGCAATCTTTCATATAGTTATTAATCGTTGAATATTCATTGCAAAATCCAAATGGAAAAGATGACAAAATGATGTGATAAATCGATATCTAGTAATACCCTGCTGTCACAAACAGGATAACCAGCTTAAAATCTCCACTGATACTGCTAGAAAACGTTTCATGTGAAAATCCATCCTAATTTTCAGTCCTAAACCACCTGATCCCAAATGTGGCTAAGTTCGTATATCATCCATAAACTGCGTATGATTTATGCGTATACAATTTATATGCAACAGCCTGTGTTTTAGAATATGTTTGAAAATCTGCACGAACGATATGAATACCGCCTTCTGCGATTAGCTCTATGTCGCATCATTTAGATTAGTTAGAATTAACGCTTCATATTTGATGACTAACAGAGTTATATTTTGTAACACGTCTAGTCATTTTGAACAATAGCCAAATGATCAGCGGGACATGTTAGCTAGCTAATCATTTTCTCTTACACTGCACCAGTTACGAGTAGCGTGTCTTCCCCTTGATCTGGGAGTCCCAGATTCGAGTCCCTGTTCGGTCATGTTTGTTCTTCTGTGTTATATCTGTGAGTAGTGTGAATGTGCCCACCTCCTCTGTAAAAAGGGGTTGTGCAAGCGAATGTGAAGAGCAAGGTGGCTAAGTCGTACTCTTGGCCCTAGCTGGGGCTACTGAAAAAACAAGAGACGCTAATTTAAAATCCCTACTTAGCCCTAGTGTTGCTTAAAAATGGGACGTTAATATAACTAAACTAAACCATAATGCACCAGCAGATGCTCTGTGTCGGATTTAGAAAACAATATTTCTCAAAAGCAAATTTCTGTCGATTACAGGAACGACAGTAGGCCCTTACATCAACATTGTAGGAAACGTGACTATATCAAATATTTCTGTTGCTTAGTTGGCAACAGCTGTAAATAGTTAGTTATGTTTTTAAAAGAATAAAGTGACGTGTTTTGATACTTTCAGTCTGATTGGATACCCATAAACCCATCCACATTTTGGTGCCGTAATCCAGGATCGAATCAGGAGACCTTTAGCCCACAACAACAACAACAAACAAACAAACAAAAAACCAGCTCTGCAGCTTTAACTCCAGCTCATTTCCTTACAGGACGAAATTAACGCCAATTCAATCCAACCCGGATAATGACACACAATACTTAAGAGAATTTACAAGCTGCAGCAGAACTTACTTGGCTGTGTTTGGAAAAAAATGATTAACGGAATATTTACTTCAACAGCCATCTTTTCATCAAGTTCGTAATCAGGACAATCTCGTTAACGTCTGAGTTGGCTATATTATCCTTGTAACAATTCCCGTCTCCCTTTAGTGATAAAATATTTCAGCCAGCTGTGTGCCTTTGTGTTTGCTCGACACCTTTAGATAACCAGATGTTGCAGATGTTCTCTTTTTGGGATCTGAAGCATCTATAGCTAAAAGAACACACTTGGAAATTCCTCGCCCAGAAGACAGTGATAGCACTTTCAGAGACAATGGAGCATCCAGACATCTGGATGCCGATTGCCCCTATTGTAAGCGGCCCCTAGGGCATTATGACTACAGGTCTAAAGGCTCAGGTCGATGGACCTCTGGAGTAATTCCTTCACGAGTTTGCTTTGTCGGCTGATTCTGTCGGGCTCGTGGTCGAAGCTAGGGAATCGCTCTGAGAGAGTTAAGGTATTTTTCTCGCGGGCCCTCCGGTTTTACTGAGCCTAAGACTCTAAAGTTGCCGGTCGGGGGTGTCCCGCTATCTCTGTAAGCGGCCCCTATGTTCCAGACTTTTCGGCGCGCCCTCATTACCTTCCGACGACAGACTGTCTCCCTTCGAAATGGCCGTTGTCTGGACATGGTTAGCCGGAAGAGAGGGCCGTAGCCACTGAAGATGAGGATGCGGTGACTGTCGCTCTGATAAAAGAAGCGGAGAGTTTTTTGGAAAGGAGAGACGGGTTTCTGGGAGACTGTTAGAGTACGCCCACGAGTCCGGTAGATTTGGGGCTCCGCCTGAAACTATGATTGACTGACCAATCCGCGAATTCCCAGTAGTGTTGTGTTTACTATTTAATGGAGAACTTTTTTTCACTTAAAACCCTTCAACTTGGACTGTTGTGCTGTAAATAGCAATTATTTAATCAAGATAAGAACGAGTGGTTCTTTGTACATATGTAGGGCTGTAAAATAAAGAAGTGTCATTAAAATTCCGAGTATTCTTCGATCTATCAAGATCAAGTTATTACATGCTCCTGCAAGAAGACATCCGATCACGACACATGTGTAAGAAGACCAGAGTGATGGACGTGATGAGAAAGATAAGATCCTGCGAATGGAGGGTTAATGGTCAAAAAGTAACCCTCCCTGTATCTCTGGTCATCTCCCTCGAGATTGACCAGGGTTGCGAGGATGTAGGAAATATTTCTGTTGCTCAGTTGGCAACAACTTAAATAGTTAGTTACGTTTTTAGAAGAATAAAGTGATGTGCTTTTATTATTTCAATCTTATTTGATACCAAAAACCCACACAAACACACTACAGGTGTCCATTTATTTCCTTCTTTGGTGATGGGTGTTGGCGGAATTGTGCCAAAGTGTAGGTTGAATTCCGCCAAGGATCGAACCCGCTATCTTTCGATTTGCAGCCGAGTAACTTATCCACTATACAAAAGTTACCACCGATGTTTAGGGGCAGCTACTGGCTTATTAAGATGCCACCACAATTCCAAACATCTGAATTGCGGATTATTTTTATTAATCTTAGTATTCGCGTTGCTTAGAAAAGACGTTCGCTGCTCTTCGACCCTGCATCATTCGTACTGGAAAAAGAATTCAGTATAGAAATAGAACTCTTACCCAGGCGGAGTGGATATTTCCCTGTCATCAAGGACCCCCGGGAAGGTGAGCAGGTGGGAGCGACGTAGTAGTTGTTCAGAATGATGCCATCCCTAGCGATGGCGTCTATGTTCGGCGTGGGAATTTGCTTCGACCCGTGGAAACTGACGTCGTTCCATCCCTGTAAAAAGAATGAGAAATGAATCACAATGGGACAGCTAAAATTGTTTTGAAAGAAAAAAAATGAAAAGCTCTAATCTGCCCCATTTGTAAAAAAGAGGATATTTTTTGCCGGCGTCCTCACAAAGGGGTATCGTGCCTTCTAGATTCTTTTTCAGGATATCATTAGCCACAACAACATTCATGCATCAAAAAATTTTTTTAAAAATAGCTTATTTGTTGGTTTGTTTATGTGAGTGTGTGTGCTGTTCACGTAATTCCTAAGGGGAGGGCTGTACCGTGGTCGGTGATGGCTCTTAGGGTTTAACTACAGTTCCCTCCAGTGTTGAAGTGGCGATCCAATCATTCAGATTTTTCGCGTTCCATTGAGTTGGGTCGGAGTTGTCAGTTTTGATTTACGAAACATTTCAATTATTTTGATGTCTCAACCCCTCCTCCCCACACACACATATTCCCGATCAAAATTTTGAAACGTCTGTGCCTCTCTCTTTTATGACTAGAACAGATGCGGAAATAAATATAGTTATTAATCCCAAAAGTAAGAATTTTTTATTCAATGAAAAATATGCATAAATAATTTAAAATTGCTAATTATTTAATTAGTGATTAATAAATTAAATTGTCAAATGCAAAATTCTATATTTTTATATAATTTAATTCTTATTAATTAATGTGCCTTTTTGAAATTATGTCTCTTTCTCTTATAAGTCCGGTATTTATAAATGACTTTTCTTTTTTTCCTATTTCTTTTTTTCCCCGAAGATGAATCATTCATCTTCTAACAATGCAATACAGTTGAGCATTTTTGAATCATTTGGAAGAACTTTGCTAAAAAAAATATTAAATTGCCAAAGAAAAAAAAAGGGTGCGACTTTTTTTATAATCATATTAATAGGAATCCAGAATTCAAAACAGTTACCGAGTCAAAAGTAATGACAGCATCTTCTTCTATGTAGGTTTCTAAGAAATGCAGAGATAGCTTTATTCTTCTCCTACTAATTCTAAAATAATTCTACTTAAAACAAGAATTTACAGTGTTGCTTGTTCAGAATCAAATATTAGTTGAAATTACCTGCTACCGATATTCTTAAATTTAGCAATGATCTTGCCGTCGATGCTCATTATATGAAAAATCCCAATCAGTGAATGAGACATTCTTCGTTGAACGGGTTCTAATTCACTGTTAATCACAGTAATTAATTTGACGAGAATCGATTGTACAAGCATATCTTCCTAACTACTCGACTCTCTACAGGTGGTTTTAAAACCCTTTAACTGTCAAGTTATTTTGATGATTTGGGTACACAAATTGTCAAATTTTTTTATTGCAAAAATCAAATGTTACTGGAACTTCTAACCTCTATCCTTTGAAATCTTCAGTAAAGGGCTGCCATCTATTGAATGGAGCGCGCATTAACTTTTCCCGAGATACAGTCGGGTTTAACAAACAGATGAAGCCGAAATAAACGTCTCCCGATATATGTTCGGGTAGAACAATACCCAAAAACAGATTACCCCGAGTAATACTCGAGGGTGACATCTTCGAACACCAGTGCTGTGCCCGAGATCATCTCGGGCATGGTAGTTAAAAGGTTAAAATCAATTTTATTTCCTACAGATGGAACAGCGTTAGTATGTGCAGATACAGATATTTATTTGCAAATTTGAAGAACCTATTCCAAAAAAAAAAATGTAATTTAAAAAATAATTTGCAAAAAAAAATTAATTAAAGAAGATATTTATTATTCTTTTGTTTACATTAACCAAAGTTTAGAGGAAAGTTATAATAAAAGAGAGTATAAAGAAATATAAAATCACTCTAAGTTGAATCAAAATCTTTTAAATTATTTAAAAAATATCTTAAAGATAAATTTTTAAGACATTATTAATGGGAACAAAAGAAATTCATTTCATTTTAGATAAATGAAATCATAATTATATAAAAAGGAACGACATATTATAAAAATTTGGCACAAATTTTCAAATAAGATTCTCTCTTACCAAATCGTCGACAATCATGAAGACAATGTGTGGCTTCTGAACAGCATTTGCTGCTTCCAAAATCAGAAGATAAATAGCAAATAGCGAAATGGCCCTCATTTTGGAACTCTGGTGAAAGAAATAAATGTTTTCAGTTATAAAGCAATTTTTTTAAAAACTCATTTTTCAAATTTATTTCATTTATACTTAAAATAGTATAAATGAAATAAAATGTAGACAGTCATTTGCATTAGAGTAATATACAGGAACTGCAAAGCTGTAGTGCTAGTATTTATTTCCCTATTTCACCTAGACTTATACATACAATCACAAAACATTAATTAAGATGGCAGTTGTATGGAAACACTAAGGCTTTTATTGACAATAAATGCCTCATTGTGAAGGATGCAAAAAAATTACATTTTTGTGCATCCCTCCTAATATAAGAGTAACTTCTCACATTTATAAGTGCTCAAAGCTTCTATTTAAAGAATTTGCAATGGTAGTTTTTTCTCTATATTCAGAGAGGCCTATCACAATTTTGAATAGGATTTTCAGAAATGCAAATTTTTTCTATGAGGAAAAATTGTCATATCCCCTCATTTGTTTATTAATATATCGTCCAAACCTCACGAGTTGAGGGGAATTTGCTAATTTGGCATACTATTCCTCATTTTGATTAACTAATGTTTGAAATTTCAATTTAATAAAGAATGGTAGAGAAACTTGAGGACTTGTAATTAAAGACATTTCTGAGAAATAATGCAATTCCGAAGAAGAAAATAAAATCCTTTGTTCGCAATCGTGAGAGCGATAGGTTTTCCATAAAAAATTACATACTGTTTCAATAGAGAGAAAATTATGAAATATTAATCAATTATGCTGAATGTAAAATAGATGCGCATACAAAGTATTGTTTGCAAGTATTTTTAGAAGAATGAATTTTGAATATTTATTGGGAAACTGTTCATTTTTAAAAAGTTTTGCAAGCACTTCATTAAATGTATTATTCGAGCATTTTCGAAAATTTATTAAAAATTTACAAATATATTGTAATTACTTGATTTATTATTTTTTACAACCTATTTTATTTGATAATATCAACGAAATTTGCAACGATCAACCCGATTTCAAATATAAAAAGTATTCAAAGTCAGCAAACTTGCCTTTAAATATCACTAAATTTTGTAGATATAAACATGAAACTATGTGGTCTTGGACGAATATAAGCGAAGTTATATTGGTGTTTTATTTGTATACATTTTTACTCTTTAAGAGTCTTATACAAATTTTAAAAACTTTTTATTTTCGATATCCACAGAAATTAAAGTGTTTTTAAATCGGTTTTTTACTCTATTTAAGGAAACATTATAATTAGAAATAAAGATCTAGATAAAATATTTGAGAAAATAAAAACTTAATCAACTTTTTGGTGAGACTCTTTTGGGGGCTTCAAATATTTCTGGACAGCTCAAAATTTTATTTTTAAAGCAAAGTGCTTACAACACAGCTATCAGCAACAATTCATGGAACAGGGCAAGAAAAAAAAGTACCGTCTTGTTGAAACTCCTCATGACACACACTTATGCTATGAATATGACTTCAGAGAATAAATAATATCAAGATGGCCTTCTAATTCCATCCAAGAGCTCTCTAGCATCCAATATTTTGTATGCAATGAGATTCTTCGGAATGTTGGATGTTGGTCAGTGGCGTAGCAAAAGTAAATGATGATTTAAGCATTAAAACATTTTTTAAACCGAATTATCTGCAACAATTCATGGAACAGTACTAAAAATTTGTTTTGTTTTCTGTCTTGTTGAATTTCCTCATTAGAGATATTTATGGTATGCACATGACTTCATAGCATAAATAATATCAAGGTATCATTCTAATTTCATTCAAGTGCGCTCTAGCATGCCGAGATTCTTCCAGATTGTTGGATTTTGCTCAGAGGCGTAGCAAGAGTAAATGATGTATTGAGCATGAAAACATTTTTTCCGCTTTCCTCATGCTAATTCTCTTCAAAAATTCTCTTTAAAAATCCACTAACGTTTTTCCACATTGCGCTTACACTAAGTTCGGCATCGGGACCACTTGGTTGCTACACCACTAATTTTGTTACTTTTAGTTCTTGATATCGCTTTCAACTTGATTCGAAAGAATTCGCAGAAAACGTTTATTGTACCTGTTCCACACTATTATTTTCTTTTTTACCATTGATATTTGCCATAAATTTGTGATTTTTCTCACAAGTGTTTAAATGAGTGGGTGATCTTTCACCAATACCTCATTCGATAATTTCGAGATGTTTGAATCTCGGATTTGATGAAGAAAAGACTGCGCAATATATCGCACTTGGGAGTCGGCTTTTTCAATAAATGTCTTAAAGAGTCACGCTACAACATTTAAGGCCAAAAGAAGATGGTAAAAGTAATCACCATAGCTATAAACAGTTTTGTTGCAAATCTGATATTTTTTATATAGATTTGGAGCAGTAAAATATCTTTGAGAAATTTATTACTTAGCTCATGTGAAAAGAAAGATAACATAAGATCCTCACAGCAATAATTTGAATAACCATATAAATTTACAACCTTCAGCTTCTATCTATTTATTTATTTATTTGCAAGAACAAATGACAAATAAAAAGGGCTAGAGCTTGAAATATCATTCAGCATCCGGTATTTTTAAAAAAAGTATTCCAAGTTATCAAGTATTCTAAATTCCGACTTTTGCTCTATTAAAAACGATGGCGAGCCAACAAAAAAGGATCAATTATATCTTAAATTGAAAATAAAAGGAATTGCTATGAATCGAAACTTCTTGGAAAAATATTCAAAGTAATGCCTTGAGTGAGCATAGAAAGGGGGCATAGAATGTATTGATTATTTCCAAGATTTTTCTTGTAAGCATTAAAATTTTGGAAATTTATTTAAAATTTGAAGTTTCTACTATAAATTTCGAATGAATTCTCACGATCGGTTTCTATCTATTAAACTGGCTAAAACCTAGCTCCTAAGAAACTAAAAAAATGACAAATTAACATTACTAGAATGCGCAGATTATTTAAATAATATGTTTCTTTATAACAGCCCTTAAAATATTTGTTTGTCGTGCACAGTGTAAGAACATGTGTTTAACGTAAGGCTATTTTTTTAAAGTGCACATATAAGTGCAAATAATCCAAAAAAATCTTAATTTAAATAGTTAATTTAAAATAATACTAATTAATTAATAACATTAATAGTTAAAAATATTTTTTTCAAATCGAACTTGTAAATACAGTACAATATTTTTAATTGAACATAAATAAATCAAAAAGATATGAAGAGAAAAGATATTAAGGGTAGAATGATTTAGAAATAGAAAGAGGCATTTTTGAAATTGGAATTTATCATATTTTTTAAATATGTTTAATCAAGCCTCTTTTTAGGACAAAATTCTACACAAAAAAATTCGTTAGATTAATTCTAAAATTTACTTTTTAATCTGCTTCATAATGAATCCGTTTCATTGATATCAACATTAAATCAGAATTAAAACAGTGGTATTTCAATACTGCAGTAAGATATTCCCCAAATTGTCTCAGGAGATTTCATTTAGTTTGCTCAGTCATTCCGTTTCCATTATCTTAACCTTTTTTAATGTATTCATTGAATATTAAAGGGCTCATATGCGCACGCACACATATATACAAAGATATATTTAAAAAATATATTTTGTTTAAATATAGGTACATAATAATTATATTTGAGAATTTCTAGTTGTAATGTACTCTAATTACTGCTTTAATTTTCAAAAATACTCTCAATAAATTCAATAACCCTTTAAGTCAGAATTAAAACGGTGGTATTTCAATACTGCAGTAAGATATTCCCTAAATTGTCTCAAACGATTTCATTTAGTTTGTTCAATCATTCCGATTTCCATTATCTTTACCTTTTTAATGTATTCATTGAATATAAAAGAGGTCATATTTATATAAAAAAGGTATATTTAAAAAATATATTATATTTAAATAGGCACATAATTATTAGATTTGAGAATTTCAAGTTGTAATGTACTCTTATTACTGCTTTAATTTTCAAAAATAGTCTAAATAAATTCAATAACATCATTTTTTAATTATTAAAGAGTAGGGCCCGACTAAGGCAGGAACATATGGGGGCAACTGCCCCGGCCACTTACATCAGAGGGGGCCCTCAAAACGAAAAATATCATATACAAGTTCTATAAACAGTTCTTCATAACTGAAGTAGAGAAGCAGAGGGGTGGCTCAAAAAATGTTTGTCCTGGGCCCCCAATTAAGTGAAGTCGGGCCCTGCTAAAGTTTTACAGAAATGACAAAAATTCGTACTCACGTCTCTCTGTAAAAGAACAAAGGAAGGCACAAAAGCAACATGAGGTATTTACTCCTCCACAAGTCGGACGGAAATGGTCATTTTTCTTTTTTTTTAAAAAAACCCAGGAACTTGCCACCGGACCTCTGCCTAGCTGCAACCGTTTTCAAATTACTTAACGGGAATTCGCCATTACTCGAGGCACTGAAGGGTTGAAAATCTTATTTTTCGGTGTTTAACGCAACACTGCTACGCTTCACCTAACAAACACTCTCGAAAGTCACTCTGATTCCTGTGCGGAATACTGATTAGCTGCGCTCGTCAAAGGTCCTGTTGACATCATCTGGTCAACCTCATCATCCAATTAGAAGCTGTTATAAAGTCTTAACTAAATTTATTTGTAGACTGAAATAAAAGAAATCGGCATCTAGCCCTAAAATCTGAGAATATAGTAACTATGGATTGTTATCAATATAAAACAATATAAAAAAT
>JAPMOQ010006034.1:28886-53913 GCA_026543055.1 Argiope trifasciata
TGGGAATCTTAATAATGTATTGGCACTGTAAATAATATTTCCCCTATAAAAATATGCTATATAAATTAATTTCTGCCCTTTTACCCTGCTTGTCCACGCTGCTTACTAGTAGGAATGGAAAAAACAAAAGCTTTCTGCAGATCTGAAAAAGTATTTGAAATTTAATTGTTGTAATTTTATCAAAACCCGTCGACTTCGATAACCAGCTGATTCTTCAGAATTAGCTGATTTCATTTCAATTAAATATCTTACGAATAATTTAAATCTCATCATTTTCTCGATAGCCATTAAAACGCATAAACGGCCAACTGTTCTATTTTAACTGAGTTGCACACATCTTCCGAATTTAGGTACGTTCAATAGTATCATAGCGCCATTAAAAACTGGATAATCTGCGTAATGCATCTCCAGATCACAACTTTCCTTCATAGGCACTTAAGTCTACATTTCATTCTTCTTGTGTAATAAATTAAATATTTCTTTTTTATCTTTCAACAATAGAAAAAGAATGCGATTAAGCTGTGAAGAAAAGGCAATTTGAAATGGCGATAACCAACCAAGTTTGGCGCTTCTCATTCTCCCTTTTTCCGCTCTTGAGGTTGCCAGGGAAGATGAAATGTAAAACTACATTCAGTTGAACTTAAGATTTCGAAATGATAGGGTAGGAATCCATTTTGATGCTTACTTTGTACGTAAAGTTGTCAGTTTGTGCTGAAAAATGCAATTTATATTGCAATTACCTTAATGTTTGTCTAATGTTCAACGTTAATGTGTTTGTCGTGCAAAATAAATGTTTTATTCTCAATTCGAATATTTTGATTTGCACCATTTCGACATGTATAATTGGATGTCAGTGAACCAACTTTCAAACACCATAAATAGATAAAAAATTTCATAAACATTTGATAAAATATTGAAAACGAGTTTAATTTCATCTTAACACGAAAAACTATTGTAAAAAATTATACAAAAATATTTTTAAAAAAATGCCAACATTCAGAGAAATTTTGTATGACAGAATGATATTATTGAAAATACCACTGTTCAGTCTTTTTAGAAATCAGCTTTGTGCAATATTTTCGAGAATTATTGCATAAAAAAATCTCATTCAATTTTGTATTAATTATCATCTAAAAAGCAATTACTTTGAAATTCACGTTTCCACTCACCAAAGGTAAATGAGAACCAAATTTTACAGAACTAAGTCAAATTATTCGGCCCGAAGAATATTAACTATTGTATTTATACTCCATTATAAATAGTAAACATCAATACATATTTGAAAAATAGTTAACACTGGATATGTAAGGAAATTACTACTTTACAATTATATAAGATTATTATACTTCAAAAAAGCACTAAAATGTAACTAAAAATTTTTTATTGTTTTCTGATAAATTAGTTTAAAACGCACTTTTCTAATTTTACCAACCAAAATGAAGCATTATAAATTTTTTTAATAAATAAGCAATTTTTTTTTATTTTACGTTTGGCTTTTGAGTTTATAAGTACTAAACCATTTAAATATTTTAATTATGTCTTAACCTCATCTAAGGCATTTTTTTCAACTATTGTTATATACACAACTAGATTTTAGAAGCCCAAACCTGTCTCATTCATTGTGCTTATGCTGCTCTAACTACTACCTAAAATTAAACAAATCCTTTCATCTTCTTAATGAAAGTAAACATGTTAAAAAAATATAAGAATAGAAAGACAAATCATTCAGTAGATATGTGAAAACTGTGAAATATCTCATTATTTATGCAATGTTTTTTTTTTTAAAGTTTCTCTGGTTCAACAAAAACATTTAATGGAATGTAATACAAAAAAACAAAAACAAAAAACTTTTTTAAAGCTGAACGTGTAATAACATATTTTTATTGATTCAGTTGCTCCACAGAAAGGAAAGAAGTGCTTAAAACGGAACTTTTAAAAAGTTTTCATAATTGATTTACTTCTGAAGTTTACTCCTATCTGCAACTACAAGTAAAATCTAAATAAGTTTATTAAAAGTTCTTTTTTAAACGAAAACTTTTCAGGGTGGAAAAATAAACGAAATATTCACATTTTGATTATCAGTGAAAAGAAAATTTTAGAATGAATATTTCTGAACAATTTAAACCAATTGTTCAAAAATAAATGCAATTAAAAATAAAACAATACAATGAACACAATCTAAATTCCGTTGCAGCAATAAATTGTATCATCGTAAAATTATTTTTTAATGAGACAAAAATTTACAGTCAATAAACTGGTTATTAGTGGTTAAAATTTACAGTTTAAAATTGTAAAAATATTTTTCGTATTTTAAGATGGTGTCAAAATCCTTTTTTGTGCTATAATATTTTTGAAGTTATAGCAGAAGAATATCAAAATGTACTTTAATAACAAAATTTCAAAAGCTTATTCCTGGATGGCAATTTCCAAAGTATATTTGTGTTCAATTTGATGGGTATATCGATCAGTTCTTTTAAAAGTCAGCATTCATATTTTCACCTTAATTATTTACAGAAGCTCAGAAAATTGCCATTGAGTGCAAATGCATTTTTTCGAAGTTCGAAATAATAATTAAAAAGCATTATGGCCAATAATAGCACAGCTAAGAGTACTTGTGGAACTCTTTGAATGACTCTTTCTCTGTATATCCGAATACTATTGGCGAATATTGAAGATATAGCCACGAAAAAGAAATTTCAATCCTGAGAAAAACTCTGAATGTGGACTGGCAAACAATTTTGATAAAATAAACAGAACTCAAATCTTGGTATAAATAGCAGATAATTTACAGCAGTCGACCTTTTGAAAGAAATAAACAATAGTTGTCGCGCTTGTTTTCTCAGATCTCAGGCGAACACACAGTTCTCAAACCCTTCCGCAAACAAGTATCTTTTATGTTTCACTAATCACATGAAATGAAACAAAACTTTTTTTTTAAAAAAAGCAATACCTAATCTCATGTTGAAAGTGTTTATTTTTGAGATAATATTTAGTTAAAAATTACTTTTTTGGCTTAATATCGTCACCTAACTGAGGAAGACGAACTCAGCAGAAGTAGAGATTTTCAACCACACAAAAAAGAATTCTGTATATAAAGTGGTAAACTGAAGATTCAGAAAAACTGTGACAGGCGTGCATATTCAAATTAAGGAGCTAAGCACGAATTAACCTAACATGATGTTGTCTGTAGTGCGTACATAGGACAAAATAGGAATCTGGCAAAGCTGTTAGATCTATTTTGCTGCTACAGTGACAGATTATAAAAATTTAACATAACAACATTATTAACATTTAACATTTTTTTAAATATATATATTTAATATTTAATTTTGAAAGCAACGGCAATTTTCAGAAATCTGGCCTAAAATGACACTAACTTATTTGAATTAATTTTTATAAATAGGATTTTTTTGTTCTTTTCGCAGAAACCATCTATCGATATGAGCACTGATATAATACGAGTTTATTTTCGTAGCTGCACAAAAATGGCGAGTAAACACAGTCCGAGATAACTAGAAAAGAACGCAATCAACGAGTTATCCCATAGTTGGTAGTCAACGGGTTAAGTAATTTCGTACATGGCGTTAAAGTCGACACACTAAAGATGAAACATAGCATCTTTGAGGTGGTGATGAAATTTGGATTTTCGAGTATGACAATTTCAAGAATGTTCCGTGAATATCGAATCTCCGAAATCCCTGCTGTTGGAAAAAGATCTAGAAATAACGTGACCATCGATGACTTGATAAGATTCTTAAACAGAATAAATATACAGCACTTCCTAAAACTGCAGAGATCTTAATGTTAAGAGATTAACAAGAGTCAATGTGCGAACGCTTCAACTGAACATCATTAATATAGGCATTTGGAACTGAATGTACCAAGTTCACTTATGTACCACTTTGATTACACGATGCAAAGATTTACGCTTTGTCTGGGACAATCAATACTATCATAGGATCGATGACCACTCGGTACACCCCTGTGGTGATATCTTAATAAGCCAGATAACATCTACGGGAAGGAGCAATTACTTTTGTCCTATGGTTATATTACTGGACTTCAGACTCAATGGTCCCGGGTTCTATTCCCGGGTTCTATAGTGTATAACATTGTACGATATTATGTAATATTAAACAATATCGCGAATATTAATCAATGCCATGCAATATTGTACGATATTTATGTGCCACTAGGGACGTTGATTTGCCTGCGAAATCTCATTTCCAATGTATAGGACAGATGGATGGATGTATTATGGAACTTGGACTTCAGTTTGATGGAGCGTCTGGAAGGGTTGTGTGCAGTTAACACAATATGCAACCACTAATAAGACAAGAGATAACTCTTATGAAAGCTGATATATAAAACTCTTGGCTATTCATCTACATCTATCCATGAACATTCCGACTGATTTTGAAAATTTCAGTAGGAGAAGTTGACACCCCACATGTCGAGAATTGCAGTCGATTGGCTTCGATAATGTTCCTTCATTTAGATTCTTTCACTAATCACAGAAATGAAATGAAATGAAAAGTTAATATGAAAGTTATTGAACATATCTACGACGATTTACAACATAGTTTTTAAAAGTGATCTTCACCGCAATGCTTTCCTACAGAGTTTCAGACTGTGAATTACCTCCAGTACATTTTCAGTGCATACAACAACATTTGGGGACACTTGTGCATGCTCTTGGGGACTCTAGGTGTTATTAAATGTTCATCCGTTTTTCTGGTTCTTCAGTGTATGAAAAATGTAATATTTGTTGTGAAAATGGCAAAACAACCCTTCCGTCAAGCAAATATTTGGTGGAGGTAGTTCCTTCATCACATAAATGCTAGAAACACATAAGAATGAACAGGACCTTTAACCGTTTGGAATAAAAATTTGTACTTTTCATCCATGCAATCTAGACGACTCTTTCCAATTGTGTTATATTGGAGCGTTGTTGGTCCAGTTGCTCATTTAGGTCAGAGAAGAAAGGAGAATAAATTTGTATTTATTAGCCTCAAGGGACAAGCTCAAATGATAAAAGTTGCATTTAAATACTTGTGCTGAATCTAGGAATTTGTATTACTCATGTTGTAAGACTATCAGCAAGTTTTTAATTTCTTGATTTTAGCAAAATAATGGGCTTTTCCTTTCGTGAGATTTAATCTTAATATTGAAATTATACTAATATTGAAAATTATACTAATTGTTTAGGATGTTTCAGTTGCTTATTTTTAACCACCTTTGATGACTTGTGAAATTTGGCAGTCTGCATTCAAATTCAGCTTTAAAGCTTTGTATATTTTCCTCATATTCTTATAGGGCAGTTTTTAAGCTGGTTAATAATTATTCTCTGCTATACTCCTCACATATTAATCTCGGCATCTTTTCTAAAGCATTTATTATTATTTCATTTTTTTAGGAACAAGTTTATTTCTTGCTTACCACAAGTTTGGCGCGTTTAACTTACAGGTTAAAACAAGCAAAACACAGCCCCTCTATATTGAATTACTATTATATTTGTTTTAATATTTGAGGTAATATCATTCCCCGAGACAACGCTTTTCCTTCTTTCGATGATGCTGTGGCGATAGTGTTGGCTGGAATTGCGCCAATGTGTAGGTTGAATTCCGCCTAGGATCGAGCTCGTGATCTTACGATTTGCAGCCGCGTAACATATCCCCTATTCAAAAGTGATCAACGATATTTAGTGGCAGTTACTGGCTTATTAAGATGTCACCTCAATACTCCCCTACCAGTGAGACGGCTGAAAGACGAGCGATTTTATAGCTCCGATTTTAATAGCGAGCTTGTTGTTGTGTCAAGTGAATCTGATGACTTTGCTTTGCTGATGGAGATAGTTGTTGTTGCTTTGGTTGCCTTTGTTACTGGTAGATGGCGCCATGACAGCCATTTGAAGGTTCATCATCCAAGGTCACCAATATAGCTATGGTGTTGGCTGGAATTGTACCAATGTGTAGGTTGACTTCCGCCAAGGATCGAACCAGCGATGTTTGGGTTTAAAGTCGCGTAACTTAACCATTCGCTTTTGTCGAATGGCGGTCCTTAACGGAATTCAACTTCCACATTGTCACAATTCCAGCCAACATTTCGCAAGAATGTTTAGTAGTCAGAGTTTGTTATAAGGAGGCAGCCGATAAGGGTTGAATCGAAGTTCGAAAAAAGGTGATCCTCTGAAAAAACCGCAACTAGAATTCTTTAGTGGAAGGATTCCTCTGCAAATGTTCCAAATGCAAGTGAAAAGGCTATTCTGAACAGTACCACATGTCTTTCTTCATGTAATCCCATCACATTCCCACATTTAAACAATCATGAAAAACAAAAAAATCAATGTATCAACCCAAACCACCATTCCAGTTCTATTATTTTTATTTTATGTGACATCTCGCTACCTCCAGGTGTATTAGAACAGATTCTCTGTACTCCACCCCCTCCCCCACCCAATAATCAAGTTTTTAAAGAAACCTTTAAAAAAATACATTCCTCATTTTCCATTGGGGAAAAAACGCTACGGATTTCCCAACTACTGCGTCGATTTCGCCAATTTTTATTTCCTCATATTATGCAATGTTGCAAGTCTCCATCAACACTTTTAGGAGAAATCTCGAAAAACATTGCTTCACTACACAGTCTCTATGGGGAGGGAGAAAAGGAAGCCATATTACTGACTCGCCGTCCCGCCCGAAGACACTCGGAAATAAATACTGAATGACCAGACAGCAACACTGGAGGGAACTGTGGTTGAATCCTAATTGTCATCACCGGCTGCGGTACAACCTCCCCGTTGGAAATACGCCTCGCCTACCGTACCGGAAGCTTCTCGTCCTCCCTTTGGAGGTACTCCCCTCCCAGTGGTATGAAATGCTTCAGCAAATGAAAACACAAGTTGGACCTTAAAAAGATTTCACGTTTTTCTTTTGGGATGGCTTTCTCATTTTGCAAAACTGATCAGAAGTAAACGCCACAAGACCAGGCATTTGAATCATGGGTAGTCATATTACTGACCCTCGACCCCCTCGTAGGCACACGTATTAACCTCGTAAGACTGATCGCAACACGGACCGCCACAACAACAACACTGGTGAGAACTGTGGTTGAGTCCTAATGGCCATCTCCGGCAACGGTACAATCTTCCCCGTAGGGAGTACGTCCCCATTACTACCCCGAAAGTAATGCTAGTTTGACTGATCGGCCATAGTAAGGTTGGACACTACTTATTCAGCAGTCGACCACAACCAATCCTGTCAATACTGCATCGTTCAGGGGTGGCGGGGTGGTCGACTGTATGCAAGAAGAAGAAGAAGGAGTACGTACCGTCATCGCTGGGAGAAGACAGTTCCGATACCTTTTGTGTGCCCACCGGCTGGGCAAGATCCAGTCACCGTGTCGGAAGCCTCTCATCCTCAATTACGAGGTACCCCTCCGGGGGTTTAGGGAAAAAAGGGGGGAAATCTCTGTGGGAAAAATTCCCAAAACTGCTCCTTCGCTCCATTACTTTCCAAAATTGAGAAATGCCAAGCAAATTCTCCGAAGTTGCAAAATTACCAGCGTTTAATACTGGGCCATTTTCACAAAGTTTTATTTCATTTGAAACTTCATAAAGTTTGAATGCATCATCAATGATTGTCAGATTGTCAACCATTTCCTCATAAGTTTCAGAAATATCACAAAATTAAACTTCAAGCTGCACCAACTGAATCGAATCATTTCGCTTAGAGCACATAGTTTCTGAATCCAAATGCTCTGTACTTGTTGCGCTAGAGTAAACAGCACTTTCCTTTGGAATGGTAAAATTTTGCTCCACTTTAAAGTCGCTTGATATTTTTGAGCTATTTCTGTTGATTTGGCTGGCGAACAGTTGACCGCTGAAGACAACCGGTACAATTCCATTGCATGAAAAGGAGATATTTGAATTAATATTAATAACTTCTGACGTGAATTGTGATCGAAGTTATCATCATTTTAAAAAGCAACTTAACATTTTTAGTCGGAGCAGTTTTTTAAAAAGTTGCGACAAAAGGAATGTCTTTAAGCTTGATCATTATGAAAACTTTCTTTACAGCAGATAATAAAATATATTGGAACAGACTCGCCGCTTAGTTGAACGTTGGACGTTCGCTTTCGTCGTTCCGGCGTCGGTTGTAGTTTTATTTTCACTTTCGTCAATTCTTTTTAATGTAATCCAAAAGCTGGGTTTTCCATCAGCTTTATTCGTACTAGGAACACGCAAAGAACACACTTGTTTTTTGTTTTTTAGGCGGCTAATCTAGGGGTGGATTTAAAATTTAGGACTAAGGAGGCCGAGCCCCCAAATGCTGATGGTGAGCTGTTCCTATACAATAATGGCTCGTTTTTATGAACAAATATTTTAATAAAAACAGGGGACGTTCACAACAAGTAGGGACAATGACAAACAATTAAAGGGGGTAGACATTGAAGACAAAGCATCATTGGGCATAAGACCCTTCTGGATTTTTTCAGCACATCGTTCGTAACTGCTCTCTCTCTCTGCTTCTACTGGCGCCCAAAGTTCGCAGTTGCAGTTAGGAGTTACAGGAAGAAGTTGAAGTGTTTGAGCGTGAGGCTAGCTGGTGGTTGCTCTGGTTGAGCATAACATTAATAACTTCTGACATGACTCAATGTGTAATTATTTTATTTATAATCGAAATCCTGCTATAGTGAACAAAGTTAGCAATTCAGAACACTTTTCTAGTAATAGAATTTTTTTAAATTCAGACAATTGAGTCAATCAAATAAACAATCAATTATGAGAGTGTCAAAATCAAATCAGAAAATATGAAAACTTTTATAGTTTGAGATTTAATTTTAAAATCTATTATCTTCATTTGTTGCGATAGGAAGCAAAAAATAATGAAAAATAATTTTCAGAATAATCTTTAAATGCACTATATCTTTAATTTTGTATAGTAATCATCAGAAAGAAAACACTCACCAAGCATTTCGAAATTTAAAATTTCAGCATCACATCCAATAAGGAGGCCTACTGAGTTTCTAATAACATCCTATCACGAGAATAATAACTAATGATAGAATCCTTTCTTTTTTTTTTCGCACCTATGTCGATAAAATTGAATTATCTTCATGTTTATCGAGAGACCCGTTTCACTTATCTCTAATGTAATCTGGGTAAATCTCTAAACCCCTTTTGTTATCATTATTGTTGAGCAAGAATTTCTATGATGCCTTTTTACGGCTTTTTTGTTCGAATTCTTATTTTTTGAATTTTAAAAATGGGTTGTAAATTTGCTTCCAAATCAAAGATTAGCCCAAAAGTGCTCTTGAAATAAGCCATTCAAACAGCAATTAAAAATAAGATGTATAAATGATCAAGGCTGGAAGTAGGATACTCAAATAATGCAAAACAATTTCGTTATATTATCTTTGAAAAATTATTTATTATCTTTGAATTTTGAGTAAATGTTTTTATCTTTTACTTAATCATTTAAAAGATATCTGAAAACCTCTGTATACCTGAACTGTTAATAGAATAAAAGTTCTTAGTAGGAATGATAGGGTAAACCTATAAATAGCCTATTAAAAATAAACAGAAGTGCTAAAACAAAAAGAAATTTAAAAGATAAAAAAAATTTCGACAATTTTATTTCTAAACTAAATGTAGATGCTGAGTTAAAATAAATCAACAAGTAGAAATGAAGGATTTATTACTCTAAGAATGACTTATACTTATGCATGAATAATGTGTACTTAAGAATGAGTGAGGAGTTTTTTTCACACAATTCCATTTTCTGAAATCACATTTGCTCTACACATTTGTTTATTGCGACATATGCCGAGATAGTCTGGTTGGTAGGGTATTGGACCCTCATCCCTTAGGTGTCTGAGTTTGAATCCCGCTGACTAAACACTCTCCGTGTGTGTGGTGACTAGCGAAGTATCAATGTCAAATATCACAAAGTCCTCCATGTCGAGAATAATACCATTGGGGGTACTGGCTCAGAGGTGATCGTTCTCTGATTCAGGTCTAAATTACCATCTGTGGATGAGTGAAGGAAATGTCCGCCCCGTAAAAAGGGTTGAGTACCTAAGTCCTGCTCTTGACCTAAGTGGACACTACTGAAAAAATAAGAGTCGCTCACTCGGCTTAAATCGCTGAAAGAAAACTGTCAGCTGGCTTATAAAGTGCCATAAGTCTCAACAACAGCGCTTCAGCATGGCTATGAAATCATGCCGGGAGCTGCATTGCGTTGCTTATTTAACCGTTTACCTTAGCAAGAGCCTCGTATCACTGTAACGGTTTGAAATATTTGTTGGTCTCTGAATGGGTGGCGTTGTCAAGTATGATCGGACGAATAAAGCAGCTCGTTGCTTATTCGTCTCAGTCAATCTCTTCAAAAGATCATAAGAGAGGAACGTTGATCAAAAGTCAGGACTGGTCAGAAATTAACAATGACCTCCTTGCCGGGAAAAAATATCATTAAGGTATCCGACTACGTTCGAAAGAAAAATTTTGAAAAACTGGATTTAAAAAAAAAATATATTAATGATATTTAATGTATTAATGTAATTATGAATTAATTATGAATTGTAATTATGAATTAAATGTATTGTCAATTATAAACACTATAAATATAAAAAAAAGTATTTGAAAATATAACATATTTCAGGAAATAGAAAAATTCGTGGTAAATGTTAATGAAATTTAACCAAAATGGTCAACACTCTACTAAAAATTGAAATGCAGCCATCCTTTTTTTTTCTTTGTACACAAGTTATAGAATATAAAGAAAGAAATGAACCAAAATATAAGAAAAACCTTGAGATGCAAAGAAGTGATGGGTAAAAATATACGGGCAATTTTTTCCATTAAATCACAACTTAATTCTTTTAGAAACATCTATAAATGAAAAAGTATTTCACCTGCAATAAAACTTTTGGCTCCTTTCATTGCCTATATTATTTAAAACACTCTCTGCAATTTTTATGTAAATACCATTATTATTTCTTGGGATATCATGTTAAAGGTGTAAAATGTTTATGAAAATTAAGGTTCTGAGAAAATTGAAGTCAAAGACGATAAAAATCTGTGACCCTGGATGATAGGTCAGGCCTTCCTTTTCCTAAAAAAGGTAAACCGTGTTCGTAAGAGGAAAGTCTGAACGACAAGAAATAATAATAATTTAAAATATTCTCCAGTGAGGTCGATAACCAGTGTTTTTAACTTAGTCGGATACCTTAAGATAAT
Organism: Argiope trifasciata; assembly: GCA_026543055.1. Classification (NCBI taxonomy): domain Eukaryota; kingdom Metazoa; phylum Arthropoda; class Arachnida; order Araneae; family Araneidae; genus Argiope; species Argiope trifasciata. The sequence goes on from JAPMOQ010006034.1 coordinate 40,126, forward strand.
GTACAAGATGGGTCTATCCTGGAGGAACAGGTCTGCCTTATATGAGCTTTCGTCTTGGAGAGGGTCTTATAAACAAGCATGTATTAGAGGTTTCAGAACTTTCTGGTTTGTTCTGGAAATGTATCTCTTGCGACTGTGAAGATTTGAATAGCATTATTCTAAGAAAATCAGTAATTAGTCAGACTAACTAATTTGACTTGGGTTTTTTTTTCAATGATATAGCAACATATTTTTTTTAATTTCATGCGAGTATAACGAGATTGAGGAAGTTAAATTTTAATTTTATTTTTTGTGAAATACATTGTTGGAAAATATGGCTGACATATTTTTTAAAAGACGTTTAAAAATAAAAACTGTTTTGAATTTGCTATTATTGAAAACATAATATTTTGAATTTTTTTTGTAAAAATAATTTATGCTCTATAATATATTTGCGCATATTATTGCGTAAAACGGTAAAATTTTTCTTAATTTTTAATTAAGAAAAAAAAAATTCAATCGCTCCGAAGTGCACATTTTCACTCTGAGAACATTAATATGGCAAGTTTCATATCCCTATGTCAAATGATTCATTCACCAACACAACCAACATCCAACTAAAAAAAATCTTTATTATGAACAAAGATAAGAAGCAGTTTTTTTTTTCATCGTATTGATTTTTAAAAACCCAACCAAATGTTTTAATTTGCTATGGTAATGTCGAAGCAATAATAATGTATAGTAACCCCTTCCCTAACAAAATAATTTAATCCTCTAAATAAATGACGTTTACAATTTAGGTCAGTTACAGTTCAAAACTTTAAGGTTACTTGAATACTGAAATATTTTTGCATTTTAAAATATTTTTTAAAAATTTCTTTACAAGCTCAGATATAAAGATACTTTGATTTGATGCTTAAATTAGACACACCCTAATATGCTAATGGATTAAAAGACAGATCTTAGCAGTTCCAAAAGATTATTTGCAAATTAAATTAATAGAATTTCGTTTAAATTCAAATTCAGTCGTTTTGAAGATTCCCAAATATAAAATATCCACTTCTTAAATCGAAAGATTTTGTGGTTTCAGTTTTCAGAAAAAACTGCAATCATATTAAAATTGCCATAGCTGCCACAGTATCTGTGAATTTTCGCATTTTTGTGGTCCAGTTATTGAACGTGGAATGAAATTTAGTATTGAAAGAGTTCGTTCATTTTTCGTTGTTGAACAGTTGATCTTCACTAAGAAAGGGTCTGAAAGCAATTATAAAATCTAAATTTTATATAGTCTTCCGATCTTTCGGTAAAATTATTTTAGCAATTTAGCATGTCAGTCTTTTGAGATCGAGTTATAAAGGTTTGAATATCATTATTTTTGGACAATCAAAAATTTCATTATTTTAGGCAACCAGTCTAAGGAAAAACTCAAGCTTTGATTGACGCATTTTCTTCAAGACTGTGGATAGAGAAATCTAAGACAGCGAACTTTTATAAAATGGAAATAATCAAATCTTCATAGTTCAGTCAATTTTAAATGTAAAAGAGTTTCTATTTAAAAGTTTTTAGAGTTAAAGTTTTAAAGTTTAAAAGTTTTTAGTAAAAAGAGTTTATATTTTCTATTTAAAATATTAGTGTCTCAATAATAAGTTATTAAATATAAGTCTCTAAAAAATTTTAAAATTTCTAATTCATCAGAACATTTATTGATTGAAACTGCATAAAATTTGATTATTTCATGTAGAGCAGTTTTTAGGCCTTAGAGCCTTTGGCTTCTCACTGATAACCGGAGCTCAATGGAACACCTTAACAATTGGACCTGTGTTGGAAGAAAGCAAGATACTTCAAATGTCTTTTCTTTTCTCATTGCGAAAAATCCTACCCACTTTGCCCGAAATGCCGCCAACATCAGGTCTCTTCCAACATCAGGAATTCTAGACTGCTTAGGACTTCTTTAGGGAGAAATTTATTCGTTTTTGACCTTCTTGTCAACGAATTTTCGGATTTGGTCTGACTAAGAAAGGTCATGGAGAATAGCAACAGCAACATATTAAGTAATGCTCATCTTGCCATTGATAAATTTGCCATTTAAAGTAGTTTTCACCATCTGAATGGAAATGCACTTGCCACTAGAAGACACACAGCTACCACTCGACGCTAATGTGAATGGTGCTCAACTCATAAACACGTTAACGTTTTAAATGAAGAAAAACATATGAGAGTCATGCAAATCTCAAGATAATCTCTTATTTCTGACCGGTGCTCGGAAGAACGGAAAAAGAAAGTAGAAACAGATACAAATCAACAAGAAATAAATGGACTAATAAACTACTAATAGTGTGCCATTAAAATATTCTCTTTCAGCTTGGATTTCCTAAATTACTACCTAAATAATTTCCTCTGCTCGAAACAAATAAATAAAATTAGGCGATAAATAATCAGCCAATAAAATAATGCATAAAGGCCTACTAAATTCCACCAGCCAATATATCGCCGCTAAACAGAAACAAAAATAGTTCATCTCACATACGACTTACTGGAGAGGGAGTATTGTAATGGAAGCTTTGTAAGCCAAATAACAACCTCAAGACAATCACAAGACAAAAGTGGGGGATCCCTTTTGTCTTGCAGTTACGTTATCTGGCAACTAACCCTAACGTTGAGAGTTCGATCCTCTCCCATCTTCAATCGCTGCACCCTCTTCCAAAATATATAATTCTCAAGTGCGGTAGTGTAGTGACCAAAGGGAAACTGAACTATGTGGCGTCATTCGTGAAGAGTGTTCTTGTTAAAATAATTCAGCCTAAAGTAAGACGATATAAACATTTAATATTTACGTTTAAAATATTTAAATATAATAATAAAATATTAACATAAGTATCGCTAAAGCGTATATTAAATCTTTCGAAAGGAAGTAAATCCATGCTGCAGAGTTGATTTGTCGCACTTCTAAGTTCAATAATGAAATATTTTAAGTTGCGCTTGAGTTTATTTTTTTTTTCCTTAATCCACAGTTGCTCATATGGTGTGGCGTGTAGAGCACTGATATATATATAACATACTAGCTGGTACCCGGCGCCGCCGAAAAACATAATATTAAGGGCAATCAATCCATCATCAGGATATAAAATACGAAAGAATTTCCTTTTTATGTATTGGATTTGTATATTCCTTTAGAACTGTGAAGTCTGGTGTTTTTTCAGAATGGCGATGAAAGAACCTATTCATTGTATCTCGTGATCCGTTTCATATTCGTTCATAATTCTCGGGTTTAATGTTAGAAAATGAGATTAAAATATTTTCTTTTAAAAGTAATTAAACTTAGAAATTATATTTATACTATAAAATCGTCAATGTAGTTGAAAAGACAATTTTTTTAAAAACTAAGATGGTGCAAAATTATTTGTACTATAATATTTTCGGAAGTTACTGCAAAAAAAGCTAAAATTTAAATAAAATATAAAACACCAGGGTTGGTCTCTCCAAAACTTTACCGCATAATCTGTGTTAAAGTTTTTACCTCTGAGAATGACTTGCATTATATTTGAGTACTATAGCTACAAAATATTAACCTTTAACTTGGATTTAACATTTCTACAGAATGTATTGTCTCCTAGACGAGTAATTCAGAGATGAATCCTTGGTAACTAAATGCGGTTGAGATTCGAAATTTTTTTTAAATTTTAGATAATTTTACTATCTCTATAACCATTCCGTATGTGTGAACAATAAGCTGACCCAGTTTCCTCGCAATCGAATGAACGGTTTTGGAAGGCATAAGAGACATGCAGACAAACACTCATTTTTATTTATATAAAAGACAACGCACGCACACACGAAAAAATGCAGTTCAAGCTTTATAAGCCAGATAACAACTTCAAGACAACGTGGTCACTTTGGTCTAGTGATTATGTTATCTGGCTACCAACCCACATGTTACGATTTCGAGACACACAATCAAAAGCAAACACGCATTAATCTAACAATCAGCCTTTGTGAAATTCAGCTCACTGCTTGATCAGAAGTATATTTTCGTTACGATGGTAGATGGGAAGGTCTAAAACTGCACTTTTTATAGAATAGAAACATTCAAATTTTCGTAAATCCGTCAATTTTATTTAATGGTTTAATTGAATGGAGTGAAACTCTTTTTATTTAAAACATAATCGTCACAAGAATATTTTTTAAAAATATAACTAAAATGACAGACGATGTGTGTAAAAATATAATATTCGTAATTCATCAAAAAATTCATTGACTTAAGTTTCATAAAACATGATTATTTACTTCCTTTTAACCATTTTAGCAAATGTATATCCTTTAGTAAAAGTTTACAAAACAGCCGTACGGCCATGAATTGAAGATATATTTTGTGTGTATTAAATCAACTTTTCCTAAGATAAACTGATTTATTGAATTAATTACATAGAAATTAGAAAAAGTCATGAAAAAAAGTTTCTTGCATTTATTTTTTAGAAAGCATCATTTTTCATATTTTTTTATACAGACATGTTCTGCTATTAAATTTCAGTTAATAGTTTACTGATTTTTTAATTTGGATTCTTTCAACATGACGGTAAGACGTTAATAAAAACTATATTTTCCTTTTCACTCATAACATGCTTGTGCAGTAGTTTTTTTTTGTTGTTGTTATTGTTTTTTTTTGGGGGGGGGTTGTATTTTATGAGGAAAAAATATAATTCAAACATTTTTCAACATTGATTAAACTTTTTTTAACAAAATACAAATTAGAATAATAGAAAAATAAGTTTATAAGTTAAAACATTAAGTTCATAAAAAAATTAATCTTTTGAATTTTATTTTGATATCATTATTTTTTTCAATATTATTTTTGGAAGTTAAAGTGAAAAAACATTAAAATGTCGCTTATTTTTAAATTGAAGCTTCATTTAAAAAAACTGTCCGAGGCTGAATTCTTAATATTGAAATTATTAAAATAAAATAAAGAAACTTTGAAGGGCGTGCCATAGGCAGAAATCGTTAAAAATAACTCGCGTGCCAAATAACTTATTTTCAACTAAGTACATTCAGTGCTATGCATTTAAGTGCACATGTTCCAGTTTCGTTCGAGTTTTTTCTCCTCATAACGTTAAAAAAAGGAAAAAATATTTTAGATTAATAATTTGAAAAGATTTGAAACGTTTTCAAGCTCTAAGGCAATTAAAAATTAGATTACATGACATTTCTTATAATTTATCGATAAAATCAATCGGGAAAAAAATACTTGATGTATTATTTTCTTACTTGAGTGTAACTTTTATTACATATCATTTTTCATACTCTTTAAATGCCCTCAATTCCAAATAAATTATTTATTTCAAATATTCAACTAATATTTTGCTGAGAAGGGAAACTATTAAAATTTCAAATTTACACTTCTTTGTGACACTTTTGTGTGATTTTTTTTAGAGGATGGAGGCTAACATGTTCTTAAAAAACTTGGAAATAATTTAATTTGAATGTAAAAGCGAAAAACTTGTATCAAAAAAATTTGTAATTAATAATATTAATTCAATAAAGTTAAAAGACATTAGACGAATGTCTCTTACCTATTCACAAACGATATGTAAAAATAGTATTGTGACGTTTGTTCACAATGGAAATGATAGAAACATTTTCAAAGTATTTAAGAAATTTGAAAAAACAATTTATTGCGATGAAGTTCAGCCATCTTCTTTCTTTAGCCGAACGCACTTCGAATTTCAGAGCTTATGAAGCACGCGGCATTTTAGAAATGCCTCGAGATTTGATTGCAGCGAAAAATGTTTTCTATAATAGAGTAAAGCTATAACATAATTTTAAATCAGTGCAAATAAATTTATAATTAAAAAAACAGTTTTAACAAGCAGAAGTAGTCTCCCTGAAACTTTCAAGTCTCTCTTGAATGAAGGTCTTGTCTCTCTTACTTCGCATAAAACTGATGAACCTTCCATGGCATTGATAAACGATAGCTACGAAATGTAGAGCTTTAACATAAAATTTTACTGAGTTAATCTAGAATATGTATTTTAGACAAATTGTTAATTGCTTAAGGGATTGGGTTCAAAAGTCGGTAAATTTATTACAACTTGTGGATCAAATTTTATTTACTAAGCTCTTGGCACTTTGTTTATCGAATTCACTTGCACTGATAAACCATAAAAACGGACTTTCTGTGTATAAATTTCATTCAAAATGTCATGGAAGTCTGAAAATTTGGTCATAATTCTATATACCAAATTTCAGCTGTCTAGCTCTAAACAGTTTTGAATTTCTTGTTTCCAGACAGACATAATCCAAAATGTGTGCTCTTTGGATTTTGAAAAATCTAAAACATGGAGATTCGTCAAATTCGAGTTCGGTTGCTTTTTTTCCCCCGATTTATATTTCATTGAAGAAAATGAAATGAAATATAAAATTTCTTTTTTTATATATTTCATTCAAGAAAAATAAAAATCGGACCATTATACAAGATACCTTGCGTAAACTTTTTATAATATGCCTAATTTGTTTCAGAAACATTTTTTAAAAATTACTTTCTTCTAAAAAAAATTTTTTTTGAAAGATCATAAAGTAAACGAATCGTCCTTTTAAAAAAAAAATCTCCCATGACCAAAATCCTTTTGCTTTAAAGAAAAGTGACTTGTCAATAACCTAATCATCACTTCCTTGTGGAGGATTTCGTGTCTGAAACGGATCAAACGCGCTCACAACTGCAGCAGTTCAAGGACAGGGACGGGATTACACGGCTTGTTGAACTCACTTACAAGCAGAATTGCAGGTAAGCTGAGGTTTTGAAAAAGGTGCAAAAATACCGAAAGCCAAAATAAATGGCCATCATTGAAAAACAAATGCTAGCTGACTGATTTGATTGCAGGCGTCCATTACACTGAATTCTCCGATCTGTTTTCGAATCAGAACTTCGAAAACGAAGTGATAATCAGAAATAGCCCATTTTTGAAAGAAGATAATGCATTCAAATCAAGTTTAAACCTAGCCAATCACTGAAAAAAAAAATGACACCATGATACTGTATTTAAAAGTGGTTTTAAAAAAGAAGGCTTAAAATATTTTTATATTTTTCTTTTATGACTGAAAAAAGATGCAAATGCGAAAAATGAATGATTTGCTTTCCAATAGGCCGCTAAATTTAATGCTGGAATTCTCTGTGCATCTGGAAAGAAAAGAAAAGGGCTAGTGCAATAAGTGACATGCATATTTGCATTCTTACATGACTGATACTACGCCAGTTTAGTTTTATAATCCATTGCGCATTTCAACAAAATTTTGATTACGAGGCATATATCACACAATGCAAATACAGAGTGTGTGTTGTACAACTGATGGTACTCACTTATAAAAATTATATATATTATACTCAGTGACTTAAGTAGCTTGAACTATCAATCACAAAGCCACCTAGAACTAACAAATTCGGCAAGTGTATACTTGGGACTCCAAGAATGTGCAGCTCGGAGCCAGGTTTTTTATCTTACGAATTTTAATTAATTAAAAAATATGCCAAATTTTAGTGCTTTTAAACCGTAACTTTATAGCACAAACAGATTTTTTTACATCAAGTTAAAGATTTTTTTTAAAATTGACTTCCAATTGGTATCACAATTTTGACATATAACTTAACTTTCTGTTTTTAACGAAATATTTTAATCATATTTTTCAACAATATACTTCGGACAAAAAAAAACATGATTTAATCTGTACGAGCAAAAACTTGTGAAAATAAAATGAGCATTGTAAAAAAAAAGAAAGAAAAAGCTTTTATCAAAGTGTTGCCATCATATTGACAAAAGCTCAATTAAATATTGCTCAATTGCAAAATAAATCTTTAAAAAATGTAACTTTCAGAACATGATTGGATGAAATAAAATAAATATAAAATGCTATATTTTTAAATAATAAATGCAAGACAAAGGTTTCAGTGATCGTTAACAATGTAGCAAGAATCATCTGTTTCCCTACAACATACATGCTGAGCAACAGTTTGATAATCCCTTAGGGAATTTTAGAAGGGAATTTAGAGACCTTTGAGTAGTATTGTTTGTGTCGCGTCTTCAATGTTAAATATATGTTAAAATTGTATTAATAAATTATTTTCGACCATGATTGCCTATTTACTGAGCACATTATTTGAAAACTTTACTGGCGCAGTCGATAGGATATCGAAGGGATACTAAATAATCCACCCAAAAAAATAATTAAAGCGTTCGCAACAAGCGCTGAAGTAATAGTTTCAGGAAGCCATTGCGAAAACGGAAAGAGTCAGGTAAGAGCCTCATTTTCTCTTAATATGACTCCTCATATTGTAATCAGAGAAAGATGAAAAGTTTAATTTATGTGTTTTAAATTCTTTGAATGAATAAGTATATCTTTTTGCAAGTCAGTGTTTACTTTCGTTTTGTACATTAGTATAAATTCAAAACGAGAAGAATGTCGAAAATTACTCTGTAATAAAATGAATAAAACCTGTTTTAAGTACAGTAAATTATCAATTAAAGATTTTTTTTTGCACATCATTGTGATTGTTTAGAATGCACGAGTATTTTAAATGGTAAATTTATTTTGGGTAAGCAAGTATTCTACAAATTTCGTGAATAACCCAACGTGTGTTAAGTATTGGAGATAATTATTTCTTTTGTTTTGTTTGGAATACACCAGCATTCTGAATGATAAATTTGTTTTGGGTAAGCCGGTTGTTGCATCTTCTTCCTTCCATTTTAGCTAATTAACATTCATTTCCTATAGATGGCGCTGTGTTAGGTCATGTGATTCCATTTCTTCATACTGTACTTCTAACTTTTTTCTCTAGTCATGTTGTTGCTGTTGAATAAAACACTTTAAAGAAACCAGAGGCTCGCACTGACTTATTATGTCAAACCAATAGCCATATTTTATCTCGTGCTACAACACCAGTATTATTCGACTAATTTCGTAAATAACGCAGAGTGTGTTAAATATCGGAGATAATAGTCACTTTAATTGCTCAGAATACATTTGTGTTCTAAGTTTGGGTATCATCATCTTCGCAGCCAGTATTCGACACATTTAATGAATAATACATGTGCTAAAAGTATCGGGGCTAGTTTTATTTCGTTTATGAAACGCGCAGTACAGTAAAAGCTCTTTATTCTCGGGGTATATGTTCCATAAATATGCCGCGAATACAGAAACCGTGCATACGGAAAGGTAATTTATATGGGGTTACAGGGGATACGTTCCTAGGTGACAAAAAAAATGCATAAAAAATCAATTTGATTGAAGTTTTTGAACCTTTTGATTTATTATCTTAAGGCTTAGGCAATGGTTTGAAGAATTTTGCCATTTTCTCTTGCTCGGCAGTTCTTAAAAGCTCCTTCCATTCAGACAGACACGCAGCAGTCGCATTAGCCATTTGCCTCTTAAAAATAAGACTTCGTTCCATACTCGGATCAATGTTTATAAAGAAATCGCAAAGCTCATTTGCCATTCTCAAACCTTCACTAAGATTTTTCAAATTAAATGTCATGTGTCCAGTGCTTGTTGGAGCCTCTTCTTCAGTGGGCTGTGAATTTAACATTTCCTCCAAGTCGGTTGCAGTCAGATCTTCATCTTGCGATTCAAGCCATTCCTGAATGTCACTTGATTCTCTCTGTTCGAACCCATCTCGTCCTATTCCATTAGTGACTTCGGCTATGTTTGCAGTCAAAGTTTGAACTTGCACAGATTCTTCGTCATTTTCGCAAGTCAGAGCAGGCCACACTTTTTTCCAGCATGACTTCACTGTGTATGGCTTCACTTCTTAGAATGATTCTTTTATGTTTACGATGCAATTTTCTATGTCAAATTTCTTCCAGCATTCCAAAACATTCATATCAGCATTACATTCCATATTATCCAATAAGATTTTGAATGTTCGTCTAATGCAATAGAGCTTAAAGGCCTGAATTATTCCTTGGTCCATAGGATGAGGCAAAGCCGTCGTGTTGGGAGGTAAAAATGTCACTTTTATATTTGGATGCATAGTTTCAAGTTCGCTAGGATAACCTGTTTTGCATTGTCCAAAACTAGAAGTGCTTTAAAGTCTAAATTCTGTTTTTTTAAAAATAAGTTTCAACTTCAGAAACAAAACAATTCCGGAACCAGTCACAAAAAATAACGCTTGTAACCCACGCTTTCTTATTAGCACGCAAAAACACTGACAGGTTGAATAAAGAAACCGCGAATAAAGAAAGTTTTAGTCGCGAATATAGGAATTGAGTCGCATTTTTTTAATCCGCGAATAGTGAAAACGCGAATGAAGGAAGCGCGAATAAGGAGCTTTTACTGTATTCTTATGTAAAATTTGTCTTGTATACGTCGGTATCAACAAATTGTGAGAATAATAGGGTTTGAATTATAATTGTTGGAATTGGTTTCGTTTCCGTGTAATGTATATTTAGAATTTAGTTAATAGTTAATACGGCAGTAATAATTGGAGTATTTTAGTTGAAATGCAGTGTGCTGCAAAGACTATTTAAAAAGTATTCTGAGTGCATTAGTAATACTGATATATTCTAAGTGTATTAGACTGTATGATAAATGCAGCCTTGAAAGATTTTTTTTCTATCGTTGATGTCATTTTCTGTGTGAGTTACGAAAAGTTTTATTTTACATATCAGTTAAGATAACTGTTGAGTACTGATTTTATTAAGTATGGCAGTTTTTTTATGGAGTTCTAAAACAAAACAAATATAAATTATAAGAATTTTTATGAATTTGTTTATTTTGAAACGATAATAATACTTTTCTAATTTTATTAAGGGTTGATTTTCTTAATGTTTCAATTGCATACTCCTGGTTTGTCAGTATTTTATGCATAAGCAATATGCCTGTTTATTAATTTTGTTTTGATGATTTATTGCCGAATATACCTTTTTTTCCTGTTGATCGGTTCTTTATAGTTCGTGATATATTTCAAATAGTAGATGTTATCAATTACTTAATGAATCAGCGTAGTTCTGTTTCATTTTCTGTGTTATGTTTAAAGGATTCCTTTTTACTACTTGTTCTTTATATGAGGTTAAGAATGAAATATTTTATATTTGAATTTATTATTTCCTTTTGCGGTTTGTGGAAGGTGATGTTGGCTCAGAATAGAACCCGGGACCTTTGGGTCTGAAACCTAGTAACAAAACCACAGGACAAAAGCAAATGCTCATTCCCGTAGATTTTATCTGGCTTATTAAGATATCACAACAGACTCACCCTCCAGTGAGTTGACGAACAATATGCATTGTTGTTGAGCGGTGATGAATTGATATTTTGAGTGAGTGGTTGCTGTGTGTAGTTGATGTGTCTAATGCATCGTACCCATCTTTGGCGAGCGGAGAGCTTTTTAGTCACGCCAAGTGTTATGGTGAGCGTGAGTGAATTGTTGGTCAAGTGAGTCAAACGACTTTGGTTGAGGGTAGATGGCGCCACATCAGTTGCATGAAGTTTGAAGGTTCATTGTTCGAGGTCACCATTGTGGGAGGGGAAATGTGCTCGGAATAGAACCTGGGACCTTTGAGTCTGAAGCCTAGAAACATAACCACAGGACAAAAGCAATTGCTCATTCCCGTAGATGCTATCTGGCTTATTAAGATTTCACCACAAGTTATAGATAATAAATCTTTCTTTTTAGATATAATATACTTAAGTTGGTATTAAAATTAAAGTGTGTGATACGAGCCTTTTTAAAAAATTGTATTTTGAAAAAAAAAAAAACTTTGGCTATATATAATTCGAATGGATTTTTTTTTATGTTTATGCATATTTATTTGTCTCTGAGGAGTAATATTATCTCGGGCTCTTCGAGAAACTATTTTCAATAATAATTTCTCTCTGAATTGTATCCATCTATTTTTTTTTTCTTTTTCAGACGCATCGTCTTAAGACGGATGCTCTTCCGTTGGGGGGAGTAAGAATCATCTGTTTCCCTACTGCAAGATGCTGAGGAGCAGAGGTATGATAATCCCTTAGCGAATTTTAGAAGGAAAGTTTGTATGCTGCGCATTAAAGGAGAATTTGGTGTTGTAGGTGATGTTGTCCATGTCGCGTCTTCGATTTTAAATATATGCTAAAATTGTATAAATAAATTATTTTCGACCATGATTGCCCCTATTCAATGTGCCCAATATATGAAAACTTTGTCATTAATTTAATAAATCATCTTTATTTACGGTAAACACGATTTAGTTTATATAGGACTAGCTGGTACTCGGTGCGTTGCTGCCACAAAAGAAATAATTTTGGAAATATCGTTTGAAAATTTAAATAAATGTCATTTTTAACTAGGAATGATAGAAAGAATAACATTTATTTTCGTATCGAAAATGGATGCATTCATTGAAATTGAATGCTTTATAAAGGAAAAATATTAATTCTTTTTTAAAACTTTATTATTCAAAAGTAAGCAATATTTTTTGAGTTTTCAGCAGAAACAAATAAATTTCTGGTTGTCTTTCTTAGCATTCAGCATACAAATGGTTATGTGGAAAATGGGGATTTTTTAGATTCAGTCTGCACACCTAAAGTGATTGACCTTGCGCCTTGGTGGTCATCAGAAACGCAGGTTGAGTAGGGAACTGCAGTCGTTTGAAATCAAAAGGAATGTTGGAGGGGATACTGGGAATGAAAGTGGAGTGAGCACAACTTTTCCAAATGACGTTCCTTTAAGGACAGTTGTCAAGCTTCTTGCCACATATTGGTCCTTTGATTCTGATAATCGTGATCGGATAGCATGTGAACGTTGTCTTTCGGTTCTTACCTCATGCTGATTTTGAGACTCTGAAATACATGAATTTGCAATTTGTAAACGATCTGAATAATTGTTCTTTTGTCTTTCCTCGTTTATTTATGAAGCTCGATTTGATCAGTTTCTAGATGTTGCGCTATGACATCTATTAAGTGAGGAACGTTTGGGAACATATTATTTGTCGAACACTATATACATTTGTATAATCGAAATATCAATTGTAAATTCTCCTAATGAATAGCGAAATTGCTGTTTGCACTGGAAAATTTCTATTATATATAACTTACCTAGTTTAATAATAATTTTATTTTTACTAGCCGCCTTTGGAGGCCAGCTGGTTCGCCATGAGTAATGCGTTCTAAAATTTCCAATTAAATCACATATTCATTAGCCTTGAAGTAATTCGGGGCATTGATTCTCCTGAAATTAATATTTTCTTTAAGATGATGGACGGAAAGTTTTAAAAGAACACGCTTTCCTAATAATATTCTTTGATTTTATAAATCAGTCAGTTTTAATTATTGATTTAGAAAACTGATTGATGTAGCAACTTTTATTTAAAATAATAAAAATATTTTGTAAAATATGGCTCACAGAGCAAAGTATGAAGAAATCTGAAACTCATTATTCATAAATGCATTGTTTGACTCAAGCTACATAAAATGTAATTATTTACTTCATTTAGATCAAATTAATAGTATTAAACAATATATATGCCTATTAGTAATATTTTACAAATTGGCCATTGGACCAGAATTTGAATGCATATCCTGTATAAATAAAGATAATTTATTGAATTAAGGATTTAAATATTGCCAGCGATCATAGAATCCTTTGCCTTGCATTTTTTAAAGAAAATATCCCATTTTATATTTATTTTATTTTATTCAGTCACGGACTGAAAGTTGCATTTCTTAAGATTTATTTTGCTATGTTAGTTTTTTTTTTCAATTTGAACTTCCGTCATTGTTTTCTTTCATTTTAGCCAGTAACGCGGTAAAAAAAAAAAAAAAAAAAAAAAAAAAAAAAAAAAAAAAAAA
>JAPMOQ010006034.1:62150-100649 GCA_026543055.1 Argiope trifasciata
TATGTATGTATGTATATATATATATATATATATATGTATGTATGTATATATATATATATGTATGTATATATATATATATATAAGTATGTATATATATATATATGTATGTATATATATATATATATGAGTTATGTATGTATGTGTATATATATATATATATGTATATGTATATATGAGTATGTATGTATGCATATGTATGTGTATATATATATATGAGTATGTATGTATGTGTATATATATATATATATATATAATAAGTTGATAGTGTAATACTGGACATAAATCATATTTGTTACTTATTAACTGCATACTGTTAAATAATCATCAATGATACACTTCCTGCAGTTACATGATCGAAATGTATTGTATCTAGTTCTTCAACCAAATATATCTGTGTTCTTCTCACATACTGTTTTGACAGATTTACGGCTTACAATTTCTTTACTTTTAGTTTCATCTTTTTGACAGTTAAAATAGAGTGTAATTATTTCTGAGATGCGAGGGGAACTGATTTCACAGAAGAAAAAGATTCTTAAGCATTTATTTCCAAGGTAGTGGAGAGTTAACATCACTTACATCTGAGAGTAGTTATTCGTTATTTATCAAAATAAATTTTTCACTGTTTATGTTCTGCACTATCTATACTTATAATTAAGCTTAATGTGCGTGTGTTGACGTTGTGGTGACACCATAAGCAAGTAGCAGCCACTAGACAAGAGCGTACGCTTTTGTCGAATGGATAAGTGACTGGACTTCAAATCCAAGCATCGCAGGTTCAATCCTTGGCGGAAACCAACCTCCACATTGGCTCAGTTCCACGCAAAGCCATCGCCTCGTTGGTGACCTCAGACTATGAACGTTCAAACTGCTGTCGTGGTGCCACCTATCCGCAGCAAACGCATCCAGGACAAAGTCGTCAGATTCACTCGACGCAGCAGCAACTCTCTTCGCTCGCCATAATGCTTGGCGCTATAAAAATTGTTCGTCTCTGCCGACTCACTGGTGCGGGAATATTGTGGTGACATCTTAATAAGCCAGTAACAGCCGCTAGACACGAGTGATCGCTTTTGTCGAATGGATAAGTTACTGAACTTCAAACTCAAAATCGCAGGTTTGATCCTTGGCGGAATTCAACCTCCATATTGGCACAATTCCAGCCAACGCCACATCGCTCTACAAGGTGAGACCGTTTGACCTACAGCTACTAAATTTGACATGACATTGGAAGTCGGAAATGTGCACCTCAGTGCGATTGTTTAAAATTATTTTTAATTAGAATTTTAATTAATTAAAAATTAAGTGTAAGCTATGATTTTGCCATACTTTTCACTGATCGGTCTCTTATTCCCAATTCACAAGCGATCATTCTTGTGGAATCCTTCGAATTTCATTGAACTCGTGTCTTGATAACCTTACGGCTACTGAAAGAGTTCAATTGATGACGCTTATTTCACTTCCCGGCCATCAGTGCCAACCTCTCTGAAGCGAGAGATTGCATCAGACACTGTTTGCCGAAGAACATTAAACAAACGAACTGCTCGTTTTCCAACTTTAAAATAGCATATATTTTGCCTGACATTGTAAAAAGGAGTGCATAAGTTAAAAGAGACACTATAAAATATGCTGCAATTGAAGTGGTAGACAAAAAGAAATGAACGAGCAACGAATTAACCTCTGTTCAATGATGTAATAACTTTGGCCGAGATTTTTTTTTTGCCGCATTTTGCACAATGATCAGAACGGATTAAGGCCTTAATAGTATAAGTTAATTATATGACTATCAAAATTCGAAACTGAAAAATATTTTGCTGAAAAATCTATTAAGAGACAAAGTTCTATAGAATATTAAATGAACCTTTTATCCGCCATTAATACTGGCGAATCGACACACAATAAGTAAAAGAAATGATACCTAAAGAGCGAGTTAAAATTGTCCTTGAGATCTACTGAATTTGACATAAATCTTTTTAAGTCGACCTTTGACATTCTAAACTTTACATTTTTATATTGAAAGAAAACAGTTGCTTTCTGATTCCCTGTATAATCTTCATTACGTGTCATTCATATATGTATCTTTTAAAAAAATTCTTTGTGAATTTATGTGGTTTTATTTCTCTTACTTCATACATAAGCTTAATTTCATTGAATAAAAAATTAGATGGATCTAAGGAATACATTTCAATGTTGAAATAATTTTTATTTATATGGTTGCAAGAAGTTTGTGAATGAAAACGTAGAATAAAAGAAAGTGAAACTGTCAATAATAGACTGTCATTTTGAAGGGGAGGGAGGGGGAAGTCAGTCATTTACTGTTAATCCGGAATATCTAAATTTCACGAAGCATATACACTGATGGGAAAAAAATCCCAACACTAGGAAGGAGCTGTGCTAGATAAACGAAATTTGGTAGGCATGTTTCTACATCTGAAAAATGACGTCCATTCAAATTTCGAGCTATGCGCGTAAGTGGGACGCTAGTAGCGACACTATGAACATGCAAATGAGGTTTGCTTTAAATAAGCGCTGTAAGGTTCGTGATCGTTATTTACAGTTGAGATTTGACGTAGTGGGTTAATGTTAGTCAAGGATGCCTCTGAGAAGACGAAGAAGCCATTATCAACAGCTCACTGATTTTGAACGAGGTCGTGTTGTAGGGCTACGAGAAGGTGGGTTTACTTTCCGCGATATTGCTGAAGGACTTGGCAAGAATGTATCCACTGTGCATGAGTATTGGAGGCAGTGGTCAAGGGAAGGTACTGCCTCAAGAAAACCAGGTTCCGGGCGGCCACGTGGTACTACTGAAGTACTACGTATTCGGCGTATGGCTGTGGCTAATTCATACTACGTCTGCAGCTGAAATTCGAGCTGCAGTTGGCACCACAGTGACACAACGCACTGTTAAAAATCGGTTACTTCAAGGACAGCTCCGAGCCAGATGCCCTGTACAGTGCATTCCACTGACTCCAAACCACTGCCGTTTGCGACGTGAGTGGTGTCAAGTTAGAGCTAATTGGAGGTCGGAGTGGAGATCTGTTGTGTTTTCTGATGAAAGCCGGTTCTGTCTTGGTCGCAGTGATAGCTGTTTGTTGGTTAGAAGGAGGTGAGGTGAACGCCTGCTAGGAACGCCGCCTAGATACACAGGGCCTACTCCTGGAGTTATGATTTGGGGAACAATTTCGTATGACAGCAGGAGCACTCTCGTGGTTATCCCACGCACCCTGACTGCAAATTTGTACGTCAGTCTAGTGATACAACCTGTTGTGCTGCCATTCATGAACAGCATTCAAGAAGGTGTTTTCCAACAGGATAACGCTCGCCCTCATACCGCTGTTGTAACCCAACATGCTCTACAGAGTGTCGACATGTTGCCTTGGCCTGCTAGATCAACAGATCTTTCTCTAATTGAGCACGTATGGCACATCATTGGATGACAACTCCAGCGTCATCCACAACCAGCATTAACCGTCCCTGCATTGACCGCCCAAGTGCAGCAGGTATGGAACTCCATCCCACAAACTGATATCCGACACCTGTACGACACAATGCATGCACGTTTGCATGCTTGCCTTCAAAACTGGCGGTTACACCGGTTACTAACGTACCAACATTTCACATTTAATATGGCTCTTCTCGCCAATGGCTCTACCTGTGATCTTGAAACTTTAATCAATTAAATATGTTACCTAGACAAATGTATTCCTAAAATTTCATTATTGTACAATAATTTTTTCTTGGTGTTGGGATTTTTTTTCCATCAGTGTATATATTTTTGTAAACTAGCCGCCTTTGGCGACCAGCTGGTTCGCCAAAAGTAATGCGTTCTAGAATTTTCCATTAAATGACATATTCATTAGCCTTGAAGTAATTCCGGGCATTGATTGGCCTGATATTAACATTTTCTTAATGATGATGGACGGAAAGTTCTAAAAGAACACGTTTTCCTAATAATATTCTGTAATGTTATAAATTAGTCTTAATTTATTACAGATATTGCAAACGATTATAGAAATATGCCATTAAGTCGGGATTTCAATGTATATCCTGTATAAATAAAATCAGGTTTACCGAAAATAAAGAAAATTTGTTGAATTAATTATTTAGATATTGCTAACGGTTATAGAAACCTTTGCTTTGCATTTATTTTTTTAGAAAATGTCACATTTTATATTAATTTTATTTTATCCAGTCACGTGCCGAAAGTTGCAGTTCTTTAGATTTAATTTGCGATGATAGTTTTTTTTTTTTTAATTTGAACTTCCGTCATTTTTTCTTTTATTTTATCCAGTCACGTGCTAAAAAAACATGGTTAAAATATTTCTTTAAAAATTCGTTTAAAATAGAAGCTTAAGTTATACATTGAAACACTGATACCATTAGAAAGCTAATTTTTTAATCTTGAAATTGATGTAAAAATCATGTTTGTGCGATCATATTTTCGGAAGTTATAGCGGAAAAACGTCCAAATTTCGCTTAAATTTTAATTAATTCAAATACTGATTAAAAATTCGAAAAAAGGGCTCCTAGGTGCACATTCCCGACCTCCAAGGTAAACATGTACCAAATTTGGTAGCTGTAGGTCCAACGGTCTGGCCTGTAGAGCGCCAACACACACACACACACATTGAGCTTTATTATAAGTATAGATAGCATTCTAAACATTAATTTTTTATTCTTGAAACAAAAATTTGCTTTATATTCATGATTATATTGAAAGTCTATTTAATCCTAACTTTCAGCCCGTTCCGTAGGACATAAATACTTTTCAACTAGACGAAATTTTTTGAGATTAACAAGTGATTATAGTGACAACTGGCAATTTTGAATTTTTTTAAAAAAGTGTTTATTGTGGTAGATCTTCCTGGAGTTTTATCACACATTCTGGCTGGCTTGTTTTATAGTTCAATGGCCAAATATGATTTTGGTCAAACGCATTGTTTATTCAATATAGCCCCCCACTAGGCAGAGAAGCACAATATTGAGACGAAGAAAATTTGTTTTGAAAATTAGCATCTACTCTATTTCTCTTGATTTCTTTTGGGAGATACTTATGTAAAATTGCCTGAGTTGTTGAAAAATTTAAAACTAAAAGTGCAATCGAAGTGTTGAAAACCAGATGAATGCAGCAGCTGCAGAAAGTGAATCGAAGTGTGCAAAACACTGTTGAAAGCCAGATGAATGCAGCAGTTGCAGAAAGTGCAATCGAAGTGTGGATCTGCTTGAGTGTCCACATTTTTGTGAATATTGTAAAGGATGTGGTAATTTCTACGCCGAAATTTAAATCTTTTAAATTTCTTGCTAAGTGTAACCAAGATCTAATCCTTCTTTTCTTATAAAATTGTTTTCCGGCTGTTGTTTTTTAAATCGGAAGTCAAAATTATCCTACCATTATTAATATTCTGCTTGAGGGACTGCGAACTTGTGACATTTTTCACACAGAATAAAAATAATAACTACTGAGTATTTGAAAACTTTCATTGTCATGAAAAGTACCGGGTGATTCATTATGAATGGGCCAAAAAGAATAGCGCAGTGTATCTGCCGTAAGAGATTGATTCAGCCGAAACAAATTTATTCTACAACTACAATTCTACAACTTTTATTTGGCGAGAGGGAAAAATCATCGAATGATGAACTCGCCGCTAGGGACACTGTTAAACAAAATGTCGTCCATGCAGGAGAGAGCGTACTGCGTTTTCGAATATGCCAAAACCATAAAAAAGACATTTTCGCATGAAATTTCGTAAAGAACCACCGCATCGGCATAACATAAGCAGGTGGGTGAAGCAGTTCTAGGATACCAGCTGCTTATGCAAGAAGCAGTGGATAACTGCAGTGTTGAACTCCATCACAGGGGATATGCTATCACGAGTGTGGCGGGAGATGACCGAGTAGACATTTGTCTTGTCATCGGAGGGGCGCATATAGAACACTCGTAGAAACTTGAATAAATGTAATTTTGAGGTAAATTTGAATTTTCTAAATATATTAATGACAACGTTCACAATCATGTTTTCTTTTTGTCCCATTCATTATGAATCACCCTGTAGTGTTCCCGAATACCTATCGAGTATAATGCTCATTAAAAGTCTTCTTAATTTGTCCTTTTCGACGATTTTACTGAGGGTATTGGTTCTCAGAAATTTGAGCAGCCTCTCAATTCCACGAATAATTTGAGTTCACCCTTTTGTAAAATATAAACATCTACTTCTTTCCTCTCACCTCTTTTATGACGAAATAAATGCCACCTTACCCTTACGCTTACTCAAAAATGCGGAGAATTTCCGAAAATGAACAGCAAACAGTAATAGCCATATATATTATACCTACTTATTCGAAATTTTCAAAATTGAAAGCGAAACAGTCCGAATTATTGGTTTGATTTCGCGCCCATTTTTGTTTTATTTGTTCATGAAAATTCATGATCTCTAAGTATGGCATCAAAGATAATTTTTCCTCATATCCTTTTTGAGAGAAATCGCCGAGGGCTTCTCGGTACATTTTTTCTGAATCAACACCTCCATAGATCCCTCTAGCCTCAATCGCTCAAAATTTTTTTTATTTCATTTTGAAGCTTGTAATATCTAGATATGTTATCAGTAGTGATCTGTCCCTTTGATTGTCAACGATCGCCAAATTATCTTTGACTGAGCCTTCTTCCCCCCTCCCCCGGAGTGGCTTCGGTAAGGTCTCGGCTTCGGAACCGGAGGGTTTCAGTTTCAAGACTCGATTCCCTCGAAGAACCGTCGTGTGAGGGGATCTCTTGCACATTAAATTCGTCAGGCCCTCCCGCTGGTGTGGCGTGGTGAGGGCATTCCAGCTCAGGTGTCGTCCTCGTCTCGAAGTCCGTCCCAAAACAGACCCAGTGTTGCTTTACAACTGGACGTTAATATAACACCACCCCTGCCACTGTTGCCATAGAGAATTTTCAAACTAGGTGATTATATGAAAAAAAGGCCGGTTCTAAGCAAGTCGAAAGTATGGAGCGGAAAAGTTTGTTGTTTCAAAAGGATGAAAAGAGCTCGAAAAGGAAAATGCATTGCTAAATGATTTCAATCCAAAAGAGATGGGATCCTTTCTGCACTGCAAAGAAAGTCGTTGAGCAGACGAAGAAGAATAGAGATTTTTTTCTGCAGCCAGAGAGAATGTACTCCTCTCCGACGAAGCATGCGGAATATCTGAAGATTCACTGAACTCTAAACTAACACTGGACTCGCGCCCGTGATAAATTACTAAAGGCAAAACTGCGCATGCTCAAGCCTCGAGGATGCCAAGTGTTTTTTGGCATACAAGATAAGCCACTATAGAACCAAATGTTGTGTCAGTGAAATTTATTCACTAAACACTTGTCTTTAAACAAAATAGCCTTGATTATTATCGCCAAACATTATTTATATGTACTGTTCATTTTTTAAAAAATAATTTCTTACATGATTGTAGTAATAAATCATATTTTGTTTCCTATATTCACATGAGTTTTTATATCATCTGAAATTTCTTTCCACTTAGGTTTGAAAATTAAGGCTTTTAAAATCAATACTTTTCATATGTGAAACCTCAAGTGATATTATGCTGTTTCTTATGGAATCGTGATTACAAAAGAAAAAAACAACTAATCATTAATATTTTTATTATTACTATAAAATCTGATATGAATAATTACTCAAATATATTCTTACGAACCCGTAATTTTGCTTTCCCGCGCTAATAATGTCATCTTAAAGAAGACTGATTGACAGTCATCTGTATTGAACGGTGTCAGGGTGTCACATCAGAGATTCCAGAGCTTGGCGACTTTGGAAATAAAATGGATAATTCTAGGAACTCCGAGAATTTTCCTGATCCGTCCATTAGGAACCGAGATACATCCGGGATGCTCCTGATTGGTCCAGAAGGCCCTTAGAAGGCCTTATATGGAAAGAAATCTGAGAAGTGTGGCGGTGGTCGACCGAGTAGACCTGAATTGAGAGGTCTAAAAGTCAGGAGTCTTGAGCGGAGGAGTCGCCGCGAGAATACCGAAGTATCAGTGGAGTGCTGGTTCGCTGTTCTGTCGAGGTCTGGTGTGGCAATCAGTTGAGAAGACTTGAACTAAGAGGTCTGGAAGAGGAGTCGCAGGGAGAATACCAAAGCAATGAAGGAGTGCTGAATTGCTGTGTGGCGCATTCTCACGAAGCCTGTGCCGTGTGTTGTAGTCTGTTGTGTCGTCGTTGGAAACGGAGTAGTCCCGCACTGAGAAGTAGTTCCGTTGTATGAAGTAGTGAGTCGGCAGCGAAAGCAAGATGAGACAAAGGAGTAGTTTCAGCCTGTTATGGAGAGACCTACGAGAGCGTAGACAGAATACCTTAAAGAATTTCTCTCCTGCTGAATCCTGTCTGGCCACTTTGTGAGCTGTGGACGTTGTCACTCCGAAATTTCTGCCTGTGGAGTACTGTTGTTATTGTGGGCTACTGTCTGCAGTAGAGTACTGCTGTATGCTGTCCTGTGCGTTCGTCTCGATCCTGTATAGTTGTCTTTTGTACATAGTCGTGCTGTAAATATTTGTCGTCTTTGTGCTGTCTTGTCTTCGTCCTGTAAATAAACGTCGTCTGTGCTGTGTCTTCTACTAAAGGACTGATCATTGTGTGCTCATCATCTTCTCACACCCACTATACAGGTAAACGAACCCGATGGATTAGGATAGGAAATCCGTAACAATGTTTACTTAACATTTGACTCAAATATTTCGAATTTAACCCTATTAGTTGATAATTTATCTGCCAGGCTTTGCATTTTAGAAGATGATAATTGCATTCCACTTCATGGCCTACATGACCTTTAATACATTTAACTTCTATCAGTAGCTTCTGATATTTTTATGCTTGAGGGGCAATAGAATTATTATTATTTTTCTGCCTTGAGTTTTTAGATATCTGAAATCGTCACTTTTGGTATCAAAATAACCCAAAAGGTGACATTTCTTAAAAAAAAAAAAAAAAAAAAAAAAGTTTTATACCTTCATACTCTTTTGACCCTCTTTCTACAATATATTTACATTCAATATCTTTTTCTATAAATTCTTTACATTTTACTATTTCTTAAAACGTGGAAAAGCTGAGTATTTCTTCCTCTATGTTAAAATATTATTCGTTTGCATAAGGACTCAAAATTGACTCATTTTCTAACTTCACGGAGCACAAAAACGGCAATGCAGTTTGTTAACAGCTGAAGCAAGATCATGTGTTTGATCTCTGACGAAACTTTAGGCTTTGTGCATTATTGAATTTTCTATTACAATCCTTTTCGGATTTTTAAAATATGTAGCTTTAAATTCCAACTGCTAATATATTGTTATTTACATTTCAAACATTCGAAATTGGCATATATTTGGAATTTATATTAAGTACCGGAAGTGCATTGTTTTCAAAATCTCTTGTTACCATCATTTTTAGCAAAGGGAATTAATTGGCTCTGAAGAAAAAGCCATTCGTTTAAAATTCCAGAAAAGACATTAAAAAGCGAAACTAAATTCAATTGCGAAAAAAAAAAAAGAGTAAATATAAAAGAATATTTTCAAAGGCGAAAAATAAGATAAATATAAAAATAAATTTGCGCTTTTGCTGCTCCAGAAAACTGTGCTATCTTTTGGAGTAGGCGCAATTTTGCCTTTGGCAAGTTGTTACAGGCACGGACTAGTTACTAGTGAACTAACTGCCTGTTGAAAGGAAAGCTGGTTAGGATGAAACTGCCATCAAGAAAGCCAAATCTGTACTTTTCCGTTAGCCGGACGCAGCGAGAAATCACCAAACAATGTAGAATTCTACAAAATTTGGCGCAATATACTCTATTTGTTTTGTTTTGGCATTCGCTTCGCCTGGTAACTACTAGTAGGCTCGCGTTTGGTTCACATTGGCGACATTTACGCCTTGCTAACGGAAATGTACCGCCAAATCTTCACAACACCATAGCAACAATGATGCCAGTCTAGTTCCAAATGCCGACCTCAAACAGTAAAATAACTTCTCACTTGTACTGAACATAATTACTTTACGATACTAGCCGAATGCCAAGATGAAAGTTTCCATAATACATCTCGACAGAAATCAAAAGCATTTTCTATCGTTTCTTACTATAATTAAAATAATGATACTGCAATTAAAAAATTGCTACACCGATCAACAAAATTTGAATGTTTTACTATAAGTTTATAGTTTTCAACAATTCTAGTACTACACTATGGAAGATTTTCTGTACATGGCAGAATGAAGTAATTTAGAAAATCCAAGCTTTAAGAGAATATTTTAATGGCACACTATTAGTAGTTTATTAGTCCATTTATTTCTTGTTGATTTGTATCTGTTTCGACTTTTTTTTTCTTTTTCCGTTCTTCCGAGCACCGGTTAGAAATAAGATAAGAGATTATCTTGAGATTAGCATGACTCTCGTAAGTTTTTCTTCATTTAAAACGTTAATGTGTTTATGAGTTGAGCACCATTCACATTAGCGTCGAGTGGTAGCTATGTGTCTTCTAATGGCAAGTGCACTTCCATTCAGATTGCGAAAACTACTTTAAATGGCAAATGTATCAATTGCAGGATGAGCATTTCTTAGTATGTTGCTGTTACTAATCTCCATGACCTTTCTTAGTCAGACCAAATCCAAAAACCCGTTGACAAGAAGAAGGTCAAAAACGAAGAAAATTTCTCCCCAAAAAAGTCTTAAGCAGTCTAGAATGTGTTCTGCAGAGGCCTGATGTTTTCGGTATTTCGGGTAAAGTGGGTAGGATTTTTCGCCCTCAAAAAAGGCATTGAAAGTAGCCATTGGCAAGGCGCGACAGGCAAGTGTTGGTTTTTCTGTCACCAGGAAGAAATGAGGACTGGCTTGGGTAATTGGCCATATACCAATCATGAGTAAGAGGAATCATCTATTTCTTCTTATACAAGGATTTCTCCCGAAAGAAGAGTTCTGAATATGTGAGCTCAGCAAAACATAAGAGTCACTTGGCTGCTTCCTTTCTTTGCTAAGCTGCCTGCTGTTTCATTAATAAGTAGATGGACATATAACTTAATATTCTTCACCTAAACATCCAAGCATAGTAAGCAAGAAAGTGTGAAAATATTTAAATTTATCATTTGTGTTTTTGCTTAAAATACGTAATTTTACTGTCTTTGATTTTTCTTTAAAAGGTCCTTGGATTTCTTCGATCAAAGTGGAAAGCATTTTAAACGTAGCACTATTGTTTAAAATCACTAGTGCTGGGATTATTGTTGTTGTTAAAAGCTCCATTGAGAAAAAATTATTTTAGTAAATGTGTGCTTAATAGAAGAAATTTGGGCAAAGAGAATCGTTGTACTGAGAGAGAAATAAAACTTCTCTGAAAAGACAGTAGATAAAAAAAATTCTTTGAAATAATTTTGACTTTTTTTCTTTCCTTGGCTTAAGATGAAAATATTAAAAGATTAGATTGCTGATGGATCTAGATATAAGATTAAATTTGCATATTGAATAAAGCTGAAAGTCCTTTTGTAAAAGCTACCATTGCGCAAAAGTCTCGAAAATATTAACACATTAAAGGCGGGGGATCTTGACGAAAGTATGCTAGGTAACGCGGATGTTAAGATACAAGGTTTTTCTTTTTAAATCTTTACACTAGAATGAAGGATGATTTTTATTTAAATAATTATAATACTATTCAGTTACGCAATTTTTAAAAAAAATTTAATCGGATCATAAATGCTTTCCCATAAAACATCTCCATAATAATGTATATAATTGAATCCTGCTCTACACGATCATTTAATATTTCCAATATAGCTTTATAAATCTTTGTGTATCACAAGGAATGCAGAAAAATCAATATCATGTTTAATTTTTTTAATTCTTTTTCATTAGTTAAAATATTTTCTGTTTCAAGCTAAAACATAGGTTTATTAACTAAATATTAAAAATTTAAAATTGATTGAAAAGGGCAAAAACATGTGAGCTTTGCGAGTTTACTTTTATATACAGAAAAGGATTATAATTTTCAGTGTCCCCATTTTTGCATCGCATTTTTGCGCTGTATAGATTCATAAAAATGAAATGATATTTCTATCAATAAATTTTTTGTAAGTACTTTGGAATCATATTTGCAATTTCTTTAACTGATGCGTCACATATTTTCTTTGCGCTGTCAATTGAGTTATTATTGGTTCTATTTTTATTTGATTTGATAAACGATTTAAAGGTAAAATAATTATGACTATTTCTTTCTACAGTTAGACAGATGTGGAATGTTCCAGAACAAAATTTCCAGAGCAACAATTGCATTCTCCTTGAAGAATCATTTTGGTTAAAGTTTTGGAGTAATATTCATTTGTTTGTCTTGAAAATTCTGTATGAAGTACCCTATCATCAGTATGGAGATTCCATAACGGGGACTATTTTTCTGTGGCCAGATGCTTATGTTGATGCATTTCTAGAATGCTTGAAATCAAGTATAATAAATAATGGTAACAAGTTTTTGTTGTTGTTGTTGCTATTATTTTTCTTATTCCTTTAACGCTTAATAATGTTTTAAAAAGGCAATCTTATCTTTTTTGTTGTTGTTGTTGTTGCTAATTCATAGATATTAATTTGTTGCTTTAACTTCCGGAATATTTTTATGATTGGTCAACTAAACACATATCTGCAATGTATATTCCTTTCTTGCATTAAAAAATTAAGTATTTTTTATGCATTCAATTTTGATTTTTTGATTTCCTCGCCTCGTATTAGTACTTGGGGACCTTAAAATTCAGATAAAAATTTTTCACATTTTTGAAGGCAAATATTTATGTACAGAAGTTATCTTTAAAAATTTCAATAGTATAATAAAAGGTGCATTTTTTAAAAAATATAGCGATAAAAATGGTCATGATTCAAAGATTAGTGTTATTGAATAAAAATGGACAGTTAGTATTAATAAAAATCTCTTAAAGATGAATTTGGCACTTTTTATTATGTTTTGAATCAAGAGATCTACTTTGATCTTGATGCTAACATGATAGAAGAATGATTTTTTAGTTGGTATTATTGCAAATATCTTGTGGTGTGTTCTGCCATGAACAAAAGGATTTGTATAGTTAGCACCCATAACAAATTACGAAAATGACTTTGTGAGAAAAGCAGAATCATGCAACAATTTACAAATGCTTTTAGTTTTTAAATAATTTTCTTCCTTCTCCACTCCCCTTTCCATTTAAAAAAAATTTTGGCTACAATTTTTATCATATGTTCCATTGTGAAATTCTTTATATCTCTTTGTATGTGTGTGTGTTTTAAAGTAATTTTTAAATATTTTTATTCAAAGAATAAAATGATTGCCAAAGAAAAAAATATTAAATGGTTGTCATTTAGTTTATTAGTATTGTTTTACCTCAATTTGCTGTGCAATATCTTTAGTAACTTTTTTTATACTTTCAGATATTACAGATGATGGAAAACATACTATAAAACAAATTTATGAATATATTTTTATGAATAAAATACATGCATTGTGGGACAAAGGTAATTTTAACTATTACTTTTTCTTATTTACTATTAAGAAAATAATTAAACCTCCTCATGCCATGAACTGTAAATTATTGGGCAAAAGACTTATTCATTAGCAAAAGACTTTTTTAACATAAAACTTTTGAATTTTCATATGCATGTTATATATATTTAAAAAAAGTGACACCTAATGTACAATAGGTTTACTCAAATACTGAGAAACTACTATGATTTGAAAGTATACAAAATTTTTGCAATATAAATTAATGCTAACAAATTATATAAAAATATATATCTTTGTAAGAAAGACTTGATATTCTTTGAATTACCTAAATTTATCAAAATTGGTTGTTTGAAAGGGAAAAAATAAGTAATAAAGCTGTTTATTGGTAACATCATCTGAAAGTATAAATAAACTGAAAAAGATTTTTTTCCCTCTATTTTTGAAACACACAAGTATTATTGATGCAAAGTTTAAAACAAAAAGAAAGCTCAATTTAGATTAGGTGGATTTGAGCTTTACAGTTGTGTTGTACATACAAAAAACATACTTTTTATTCTTCAAAAAAGGCTAGTTGATAAAACTAAAAAAAAAAAAAATAATAATAATCTATTAAATTTGTAACCAGTGGTATAGTTGCAGTTATTTGTTATTGAAACTAAATAAACTCAATTCAGCTCTATATCAAGATATGCAGAAAGATAGTTTGTTATCAGCTGAACAAAAAAAAAAAAAAAAAAAAAAAAAAAAAATACTATGTATTTTGCAAAACTCTGGTTGAAAGAAATGAGGTAAAAAAAAAAAATTATTTGCTATGTTGGAGTTTCAATCTGTATTGAATTGTCAAATTTTTTCTAAAACTTATCAATTTATATATTCTCTTGTTAACTGAAATTTACAACATTCTAAATATTGATGTTATATAACAATATTCCTTTAAAATTTTCTAATTAAATTATGAAATTTCCGAATTCAGCTTTACATGTTAGCAGATTTTTACTGCATTAGTATTTCTATATCCTGTCTGTTAATTTTATTTACTTATTTTCTTTTTATTTTCAGTAAGCATTAGAAATTTGTTAGTACAATATTTATTTCCAGTGCATGCTCATAAAAATAATCTAAATTCTTCGTGAATTTTAATAGTTGTGTCTTAATTTTTAAGCAATATATCAGATTTTACATGATCCAAATTATTATTTATTAAGTTACATTTCCCTGATTGCTAATCTTTATATTTTAATTTTATATCTAAGTCACTTATAAAAAAACTAATCTTATTTTGACTTTTTTTTAGCGTTTTTATCTACTATTATTTCCACCTTTTCCCATCACTCCACATTTGTTCCGTCATCTTTAAATCAAATCAAAACCCTGCAAGGAAGCTTATTTCAAGCATGCATTGATGTGTTATTAAGAGTTTTTGATGTAGACTTCCAAAATATGGATTTGCTTCTTTTTTTGCAATGTAAGTATGACAAATATGATTTTGATTTTTTATGATTTTTAAATCTGATTGAAGTATTTTTTCACTTATTATTCTTTTTTTAGGTTTGTATCAAATACATTCAACCTTGGATTTCTTTATTTTATGGACCAATAACAGAATTCGTGCTGTGTTTGCCTCTCAGAATTTATCCACATATTTGATCATTTGCTGGTCAGATTGTAAAGTAAGATCTCTTAATTTTTTTTTAATTCTTTCAAAAAAAAAAAACAACACTTTTTTAACCTTCTTCAAAAAGTATCTTCATAAGGATTTAAATTGTATTTGCTTCGGAAAATTACTTGGTACTTGTTTTAACATTTATAAACTATTCTTTAATATAAAGCATTTTGAAGATTTTCGTTTATTCTAAATCTATTTATATTTTCCAGGTACTTAATAATTAGCATTAAAAGAGCTAAAACTTGCCAAATGTAGCACCAACCTATGAGCACTCTTCTAATTTATGATAAGAAAACAAGCATTGGTTTCCATTATTTGTACAAAGTATTGTATTATCACCAAGAAATTGCCAATCCTTCACTGTTAATTAATAAGTACTACTGGCTAGTAAGTTATAGTTATAAAATTAATGTGATATCAAAGTATAGTAGTCTCAAAAGTATCTAATTGAAACCTTTATCTTGAAATATTTAACTGGCATGTGAATTTGTTTTAAAGAGAAATAATTTGCTAAGTTAACAGGAATAAAAAAATGGATTTTTCTCCCCTTTCAAACATTCAAAATGGAAAAAATATTCTTTAAATTTAGTGAGATTAATTTCTTGTGTCATTAGCTATTTAATTAAATTATTCATATTTAGTTAAATAGTTTAAAAGGGATGAAACTAAACATTAATTAAAAACATACTGGTTATTTGAAAATACTTTTCATAATTACTGTATAATATATTGTATATACATTATTATTTTTGGTTCCATAACATCTGGCTTTTATCTTTCTGCTGCAGATTTTTTCTCTCTCCAATTGCAATAATATTTTAATGCTTGTTTTGCTCATTATAATTTAAATATGATTGCAATATTTATGTTTAGCAAGAAAATCTAATAATTAAATTCTTGCATTTTTACTTCTATTTTAACAGCTGTTGAGCTCTTAATTTTAAATGCAGTAATATATATCAGAAGCCTTAATTTCTAGTAATTAGTATATGAATTCCAATACCTGTTTGCCAGAATATTTTTGAAAATATGGTAAAATAAAATTTTTAGATTTTCTAAGAAGCCAGTAAAGAATATGTTATCAATAATGACATGTTTTATAAACAATGTATACTTTTAAATGAAATATAATTTTTAATGAATATTTTATTATACTATTGATAAATTTAATTAGAAAAAGGCAATATGTATAGGTATGCATTATTTTTAGCAGTTTTTAAATAAATTTTAAAATTATTTTTAATCAATTTCCAAATGAGTGATGAATTATATTTTTTTTCATGCCTTTATTATTATTTTTAATTTAGTTAGTACTAATTTTTATTTAGAAAAGAATTTATAATTTTACAATACATTATATAATTCTTAGCTACTTAAATATATTTATTCACATATTATATCATTCTGTATGTAAAAAGTTGTATGAGCATATAAAGATATAATTATCAATTAAAAAATATGAGTTTTCTTGATACATGCTTGTTTTTTCAAAGTTTTTGTTTTTTGTTATATTCTTCTGAACAGTGTATTTGATATATAATAATTTTGTTATGTAATAGTTTATTTTTTATTTTGAAGAATGCTATAAAATTACTTCAAACTAAAACAGCAGTTTTGGTTAAAAATACTGATTCTTTTACAAGAATTCCTGCTTTAAGACTTCAAAAAGAGAAAATTATTTGGAACCAAATTGATATTCTTACAGTAAGTATATTTTGGAATAAGTTTTTTTAACTTTCATTTTGTTTATTTTACCACAAATGCTGTAAATTGCCTTCTTGTGCAATACAAATTTTACAAAGCATGCAGAAACAAAACTGTTTTATTCAGTTATCATTTGTTTCCTTATGAAAAAAGAAATATTATTGTTGAAATGGAGCATGGATCAATAAGTAAAAATTATTTATTTGTTGAAAATATTCATTTGATAATTAGCATTTAATTAGTGAAAGATTTAAGTTAAAACTAAATAATTATTTTATTAATTTATATATATTGAAATTCTCATGTAAATTATATTTGTTTAAATCTTATTAATGGTATCAAATTTCCATTATGCATAGTAAGTTTATCTGTAAAAAAATTTTTTCAACAATGAGATATAAATTCTAATTACTTTTATTTTCACAGCTTGATGATTTTCATTGTATTTTCTAAGTTTCTTTAAAATTCTGGATCAGCATTTCTTATCTCTTATATTTCTTCATTCAAAACTATAAGAAATCCAATTACAATCCGTAAAGGGTTAATCATCTGTAAATTAGTACTCTTTCATCCATGTAAATATAAATGCAATTAGTTAATGTACCAAATTTTTAATTTTATTTTGTGATTGCAAATTCTCTCCCATAAAAATTGTAGTTGCTATCAATTGAAAAAAAACACATCGAAACATTCATTTATAATAAATTCAGTAAAAATGTTCAATTCACTCTATCAATAGTTTGCCAATTCCATACAAATCTATTCCCATAGTGAAAACCTTACCTTTTGTTCATAATTTTATAAAAAGGGTAACACTTTTATTAAAATATGGACAAGAAAATTTAGATGAGATCACTCTTATTGTTTGTATTTTGGAGTTAATAGGTCTATGTTCACACAAACTGTGGGTAGATTGATATATAATCTAAAATTAGCAAGATATCAACAATTTTGTTGTTAATATTTTAAAAGTTATCTTCATTATAAAGTATTTAAATTCATGCTCTAGCATTGGTAAATGAAAAGGTTGATTATTTTAAAGATTTTTAAGATTTCTTTAATTAATTTAATGTGTAGTAGCTGAAAATAATCATTTGTTTGTTGGTAAAGTACCTAAGTATGATTATTCAACCGTAAATAGCTAAAATAAGGTTATTCAGTAACAAATTTTCTACTAACTTTTATAATTATATATAGCGGGCTTTGGATTTTTTGTTAGTAATTTTTTTGTTTTAAGGTTATGTATTGAAGTAAACATATATTTCATGTAATTTTCCATATTCAGTTTCTTTTTTCTTTTTTTTAATAAAGGGGTGCATTACTGAAGTTCCAAACCTTGTTTACAACTTCTGTTTTTCTGCCATTAGAAATGATTTCCTGCTCTCTATAAATGAGCATTCTGGAAACAAATGTAAGTGAATTTTGTAATTATGCTATCAGTTTTGTTCCTGGTTGTATTTCACTCTATATATTTTAAGTGTGATGGAATTAAGCAAAACACTTAATCAGGAACTGATTGGGCAGAATTGTAATGCCTCTGACCTGTATCAATTTATAAATGTAATTGTATAATTATATCCTTTTTAAATTTATTTTCAAATCCATCAACAATTAAATATGGTTTATTCTTATCCCTTTAGACAAGGCAAAAGAAAAATACATAACCATGTTAGAATAGAATAGGGAAAGAATTATATTACTTTGAAGTTTTTCTTATAAGATTTCTTACTTGATTTCAGTTTCTTTTTTTGTTATAGTTGTGAATGAAATTTAAAGATTTAGTTTAATTTTTAAATCAATTTTAATTGAAATTTCAAAAAAAACCTACTCCCACATTTTTATCTTTTAAAATATATATGTGTTTGTGCATATATGCAGTTTGTTAGCTCCAGTTTAAATAGGTCTGTCCTGCAAGCACGAACACTCATACTGTCACATAAACACACAAAAAGAAGCACAGACAGCACACATTAATTTTTATTGGCAGTAGAGACTGATTTTATGTTTGCAAAAATGGAATTTTATAGTTGATTTTCCATACATTTCTTGATGTTCGAAAGTTCTTAATTTCTGATGATAATACTGTAATTATTTTTTTCAGAATTTAATAATTTCTTAATCAACTGAATGATTTGTTATTACGAAACCCTTATTTAATGTTATTGAAACTGCATGTTAGTTTTCTTTACTTTTTAACATGATATGAATATCATATAAATTCCTTTCCTAATTTTTAAAGATAAACTTTGCTTTATTTCAACAATCATCCGATTGGGTGTACTATTCATTCCCAGAATATCTTCATCAGCAATACTTCATTGGTGTTTAGGATGCAAAACGGAGCTTCAAAAAAAGTTACTTTTAAAAGAGGAAAATATTCTGATGTGGGGAAAAGATTTTCAGATTCCCTGGAATGGGTAATAATATTCTTAGCATGATATTGTTGAGTTCTCTTCCAAAGTGATAACTCAACTATTTTTACATGAGGCTTATATTTTGATTTCAAATGAAGCTTGTTAAATGTTTCTTTTGCACTGAAAGTGGAAACTTTTGTTATTTTCTTTCTCTGCTAAGTGTTCTGCATGCAAATGGTTCTTTTGATTTATCAGTTCGTCTTTAGACTATTTTTCATACTGCTTTTGTTAAAAGAGAAGATTATAAAGAATCAAATTGAGAAATTGTGATGAAAAAGATTAGTAAAAGAAAGAAATAGTCGGTTTTTGGCTTTGAATAATTATATGATTGTAAAATAATTAAATTTTGAATAGATTTTTAAAAAAAATAAATATTCGTGAGAAATTGAATGAACTCTAACATCTTATATATAGCTTATTTAATATATTGTTTCAGATATTTAATAGAAATGATTTTCTTTAAATTTGATTCACATTATTGGTATATTTACTATTCTATAGAATTTTTATCATGTGCAAAATTTTGGCTTGTATGAATGATTTGACATTAAAGCAGTTATGGATTATTTCAAAGAAAAAAAAAATGAATAAAAGAAGAAATAAATAAAACTTTCTAAGAACTAAATAAAAAGTAATTTAGCTTACAGTTATTTGGGTGATATTTTAAAAATACTTTTCATGTAAACAAGACCATTGGAGCTATCTTAACACTTTCTTTGTTTATGTACCAAGATGAAAACGTTAACAAATGTATTTTCGATCTGATGAAGATAGGTTTTCTATTTAGATTATTAAAAAAATTAATTAAACAAACATTACTATTATTTGAATCTGTTGCTACCAACTAATATAAAAAATATGCAAAGATATTTTCTCTGTGCATATTAATTGTGGTTATAGTATGGTTTCTAAAATATATTTATTAAAAAAAAATCAAAGTTAACAAAATTGGGAAAATATTTTTCAAGTATTAAATTTAGTATTCAAATATTAGCATATTAATATATTTTATTGAACTATATATACATTAAATAATGTCAGGCATTGTAAAAAATACTTAATTCTGTATAGTATTGCTTATTTAAGCAGTTATTCCTCTATTTCTGCTTTTAAAATTGTAATTCTACACTACTAGAGTAATTGGGTGTTGCTATCATTTTTGTGCGAGTATGTTTGTATGTCATTTAACTGCAATATGATATTTCTTAGTGTATTAAAATATAATATTTAAACTGTTCAAGAATTCTGCCCTGTGAAATTTCTTTTTATCTTAATAATTATATAAATTGCCTTATTTATATTATTTTTATATATTTATGCACGGATGATTTATTGGGCAAGTCATCAGTTTTGTATCATCAATTTTAACTAAAATTATTTGTGTAGATGAAATGCTTATTTATTACGATATCTAGGTTTTTGTTTTGGACAAAATATTCTGAAACTCCCAACTTTGGAAGAGCTTATATATTCTTTGACTGAAGTTGTTAACATATCAGATCATTTGCCTATACTGACAGCAATCTCAACATCTGTTGCCCAAGCTTTCATTTTTATTTTGCATATCAAGAAAAAAAATATAAGGTAGGTACCCCCCCCCTTTAACTTTCTTGAAAATTGTTATTTATAATCCGAAAATTTTCCAGTATTTATGAATTATATATTTTTGTGGTGACATCTTAATAAGCCAGTGACAGCAAGTAGAAATAGACGTACGTTTTTGAAGAATGGTTATGTTACTGGACTTTAAACCCGAACATCGCAGGTTTGATATTTCTCCACATTTTTAAATGAATTGCTTCTGTAAATATTTGCTAAATTAAGTATTTTTAATATGTATCTGTCTTCAAATTCTTTGTTCTTTTATTGATTCACTTTAATGTGATGTTCAGACTGTATTCTCATGACATAACTCAACAGTTGTAAATTGTGAATTTACGACACAGTTCTACACACGTTTTTGATTTTATATTTGAAAAGCTGGTACCATTTCATACTACATTTTTTTCTCATATACTAAAAGAAAGTATTGTAATTACCGAAAAATTTGAAGTCAAAGTTTTAGTGAACCTCCATATTTCTGATCTTCTGTAGTCCAAAAAACACATTTTGAAAATATGTCAGTATGTCTATGAATGTAACTGAAAAAAAAAGACAAAAAACTCTGAGTTAAAAGGATGAAATTTAGTGTGGGACCTTTACAGTAAATTTGTAGATTTCTATCAAATTTTGAAAGAAATCCATTCTGAGGAAGTCTGGCTGTCCAAATACTGGTGAATATGATAGCTACAAAAAAAAAAGAAAAAAAACCCATCAAGAACTAGATAAAATATGATACACCAAAGTATAAATCTGTATCAAATTTTGTATAAAATATAGTCTAAATCGATCGACTGTTAGTCTATTCTTATGCATGGATGTAAATGCAATAATTCAATCAGATCGATGAAATTTGGTTGGCAGTTTTAGAATATAAATTGTAAATTTTGTTTCAAATTTTGCATCATATCTGTCAAAGTTTTGACCATCTGTCTGTCTGTGTTCCCACAAACATGTAATTATTTTAACTCAAAAGTGCTGCAGCATTCAATAAATGTAATGTTAACTTTTGATTACAATTGATGTTTTATATCCAATTGTGATTTCAAGTGGTCGAAGAAAAGCATCCGAAGTACAAATTCCTCTTACTGTTAATTGCATATTAACTGTAAGTAATATGTTTTCAAATCAAACTGCTAGCTAGATTCAATATAAACGCTATATTCCCGCCAAAAATCGATTCGTAACTATTAATATTTTTGAATTTTTATCTGTTGTATGAGTTTATTTTTTCTTATTTCCCTTCTTTAGTGTGGAGTTAATACATTTTATTGAATATGAGCTTGCCAAATTCCGTGAATGGTTGAATAAACGAGATTCTGCACAAGACGAGAAACTTAAATTAAAAAATTTGTTTTGCTTGAGGAAAGTGGAGGCCATTTTAAGGTACATTGAAATTCCAAATTCTCGATCAAGCATCTTTTCAATGCGACTGAACCGTGTTATGCCTGTAACTGATACAGGTAACTGAAATTGATTTGATTAACATAAAAGTTTAAAGAAAAATGTGCTTTATATGCTATCTTTTGCTATGCCTTTATAATATTTTTTTTAATCTGAGAACTAAGTACTGTTACATAGTATATAGACAGATATATATTGATTCATATTACGTATCTAATACTATATTTGTAGCATAATTCTTTTCCTATGCAATAATTAAAAATATTATTCTGGGCTCGCATCTACTTCTATATCTGTTTTGGTCCCATGAAGGAAAAATATACTGATTAAACTAGCTCATCAAGCATTTAACCACAATGCCCCATGAAGGTTTTAATAAATCTTGATTACCACGGTACCGAGAGAACCGGGAAAATAGAGGAAAATTGTCTAAAAAAACAAAGAAATTGGCAAATTTCCCTAAAAACCATGAAAATGAATTATAACTCCTCCTTTTTCATTCCGTTGAAGAAAACTGCCAATCTTTGAACATTCCATGAATAAAAGATCGTAACCATACCATCAAAAACAGAACAAGTGTATAACGGGAAAACTCATTCCTCTTCTACTCGTTCTTCCCCTTTTTTTGTATAGATTGAGGTCGTGGTGGCCTGGTGGTAAGGTCTCGGTTTCAAAACCTGAGGATATCAGGTTCGAGACTTGATTTCACCGAAGAACTGTAAGAAGGTCTCTTGCACGTTAAATTTGTCAGGCGGAACGTCCTCCCGCTGGTGTGGTGTATGGAGAGGAGGGAGTGCCAGCTCAGGTGTCGTCCCCGTCATCTGACCGTGATTCAAAATGACCAGGTCCGTCCCCAAATAGCCCTAGCATTGCTTTACAACGGGCCGTTAAAATAAAAATAACTAAACTGGACTCTTAGCATATATCCGTCTAATTTCAATTTCAAAGACAGCTGTTATTCTCTTTGAACTTAAAAAAAGTAGGAGATTGGGATTTATAGCATCAGTGGCTGTTATTCTCTGTTTCCAGATGAAGAAAGAAAAAAAAATTATATCAATAAACGCGAGAGTACAGGTACACAAAAACAAATTGAAGTTCCAGTCAATTAATAATTGCAAAGTAGTTCCGTCGATGCGATTTAGTCCATATTCGATATTCCAGTGAAAAGCCCAGATATAATAAGTCGGAAAGTTCCCGCAACACGTAATAGTGATAAAGGAAAGACTCAAACACATCTCGGATTTTGTTCAGTAAAATTAATAGATATCGAAGTGCTTCTGTGCTTGCAGATTGATTTTGTTTGCTGTTATTTTGCCCAATACATTTTTGAAGGAGATATCTTGTCTTTCCAATTGTTAAAAAGTGTGCAGTGGAAGTTTTATAACCCAATTTCGCAGCCTTTTCTACGAGCTCATTGTCTTACATTCTAACGTGACTCGGTATCCAGCAGAAGATTACGTGGAAGTCTCTGCCAGTATCGATAGTTGTTCTATGATGTGTGCAACAATAAGATTTCAAAATTTTATAATTGTTGCAAAACACTCATGTTGTTGGTATATATGCAAAATTTACGAGAGTCAGATGAAGAGATGCTTTGTAGCGCATGTAAAATAGCAGTTGCTTCTGCCGTGTATACTGAATAATATTTGGGGAGAATATGGTTATATGGCCATCTAAAATAACACCTAAACTTACAGGGTGCGCCAGAGAAACTTACTTATCTGAAAAAACTCTCAAGCGGTGAGTTGGGTAGATAGAGGGGTGATAGGTAGTTCTACTGGAGGGGAAAGTCCCCATGTTTTTCCCCTCTGGTCTATTACCATCATGCTCTGATCTAAAGAACAGTGGGCCTTCGCCGTCTAGAGCTTCTTTTCTAACGGTTGCTTACTTGTTGCTATGCAACGTACATTCCGCGCTCACTTTGAAATTCCTCCTCACAGACCCTTTCCTGGCCATCATTCGATTCTGTCGTGGGTTAACTCATTTCGGAAGTGTCGCTAAACCCAGAAATGGACATCAACGGACCACCAGAACTCTGGAAAATGTCGAAAGAGAGAGGTAGTCAGTTCTGCGTTCTCACAGCGTTCGGTTCTCAAACACGCAGCTGCTCTGTGAATTTCTGACACCACTATTCGACGAAATCTCCATCAAGACCTTCCATTTCATCCCTACAAATTGGCTGTTGTGCAAGAAATACCTGAACGCGATTTTGTTGCCCGTCAAAATACATATGAAATGCTCGGCAACCTGCTTGAAGACGCTGTCTTTTTTTTTAGTGACGAGGCTCGCTTTGAAATCCTTGGTTTATGTCGATCGACCAGGGACCATAGCTCACCTCAAGAACAACATTCGCGACGCCATTGCCAACATACCGATTGATATGCTGCAAAGAGTGGACACGAACTTCAAAAATCGACTTAATCAGTGTATGCACAATGGGGGTCACCATTTAACGATGCCATCTCCAAAACTGAATGAAAAATGTGGTATCTCAAATAAAAAAAGAATAAAAGCAATAACTGAAGTGCTTTTGATTTTATTGATCTTTAAATTAAGTAAGTTTCTCTGGCGTACCCTGTACATGATGCATCGTTTTTAAGCCATCAATAAAGACTGCTTTATAGTTATTGTACTGGGAACGATGTTCAAGGAATAGTTGCTGAAGCGAGTTTCCATCAATGGAAGATTTTTTTGAAACCAAGGAATGGGTTGATATCAGAAATGGATGGTGTATTCCAGGAAGGAAAGCGGAAATGATCAATAGATAATATTCCTACTTCGAAAAGTTGTGTCAGAAATTAAAGACTTCATGCGTTCATAATACGGACGAATAGCCATCGAACGAGCATTATAAAGTCTTTCAAAAAATATCTTAAAGTGGTGTAAATTAAAGAATGTCTAGGCGTAGATGAAATTTTAAAATAATATTGCAATGATAATTTCTGGCGACGCAGAGAAAGTGGAAATTGATGGCACGTCATATATAAGCTTTGCAGCACTTGGGATGTGCGAAAAGCACCAGAGCAAATCCTCAGAGCAGTATGATGGATTGTATCAAGTTTCTTCAAGGCAGAAATGCTGGTAGAGCCATATGCTATACAGCCGTAATCTATTTATTCGAAAACCAAATCTAAATATTAAATCGTTCAGAAATCATTCAGGTCTGCATCTACCAAATACTCGGTACTTAATGGATAGTAAGTTCAAAGGTTTTTCCAGACACATAACGTTTATTGACAAATGGACGACACAACACCGATTATAATCATACGGCTACACCGAGATCACAATCCGTTCTGAAAATGTCACGCAGCTCGCAGACGGACGTCACAGCATTGCCACTTGGCATCGGTTTCATTTCTTTTCACTTTACAACACTTTTCGAGATCGATCATAAACTCGGGGTAATGATGTCCTGTCGGCACCCCAATATGTGTTGGAAAGAACATTTAGGATGTTTAACATTTTTTCACTTTTCTTTCGTAGAAAGGAGACGTGAGGATGGAAGGAAAGCTTTCGATCAAAAATTATTCCCAGAAAACGAACTTCTGGCACCACGGGGAGAATTTCGTTTCTTATATAAATTTCCGGTTCATCGTGAATGTTGCGTTTTCTGCAAAAATGGATGCAGCAGCTTTTACTTGATGAAATTATGCATCCATTTTGATCACACCATTTGACAAGACTATTCAATGAGTCTCGAGTGTGATCCCTGGCAAGAAATTTGTAAATCATCAACATATAATGTGCTTATAACTGATGAAGGAAATATTAAAAAGAATTTTAGAAATATATATGATAAAAAGGGTAACACTTAATAAACTGCCCCAAGGAACGCCTCCCATTTGAATAAAAGAGTCAGATCTTGATACTCAGAAAATAAAAATGGAATTTTACAAAATGGGAAGCAACCTCCACAACTTGAAAGAAAGTGAGCAATAAAAAATAAAAGTAGAGGAAAATAGCGGATACAAGTTTTAGCTAAAAAAAAATATATAAAAACTTGAGGTTAAAAATCATGCATTGATAAATATTTTACATTATTATTTTCTTTGGGTAATGTACCATTTCTGTGTAATTTTTTTTGTGTGTGTGTCACTTTTATCATAGTTTTTATTTTAAAAAAAATTTGAAGAAAGTAATTAACTCTTTGTTCATTAATTTTTTAATATTTAATTCTACAATGATTTTAATATCTTTAGTTCTTTTCGTATAAATTTATTTAATTGTTCAATTATTCAAATTTATTTTACTTATTGTTATTAATTTAGTATTATTAATTATTTATAAAAAATTATTTTACAATTCATTATTTCACTTTTGTTTTCTGTCATCTCTGGCTAATAAGGTATGCTTCTTTATTTTATAGAAAATGTAATAGTGTACCTTGGGTTATTGAGCATTTAAAATTATGAATTAGTTTACAATAAAGTACATGAAATCCATGTGAAAATGAAAGTCTGGCTTTAAAAATGATTTTGTAATGAAATATTATGGTTTCAAAATTTTACAAAATTAATAAAAGACGTTTATTTTTGAAAATTGTTTATTAAAATTATTTAATTCTGAATATCAAAATAGTCAGATTAGGTTTGAAAATTAATTTGAGAACATAACTTTTTTGCTTTATTTGATTAACAATCTGTATGATATTCACTATAATTTGACATAGTTTGGACATTTAATGACATTTTTTTTTTCCTTTTCACCTGCTTTGCTAAGTATTGAATTGAAACTCTTCTATTGCAGTTCCAACTTCACTTGATCTTAGAATTATTTTTATAATTATAACTGATTATGTTCTTTGAATATTTTATAGGCATACAACTCAATGAAGATATCTTGACTGATGTGGAGAAACAGTATTGGCAATCAGTGAACTCAAGACTATGCTGTTTCTAAACAATGTGCAATAACATTTTTTTAAGCCGTGCAGATTTTAAAATGACACAAATTATGATGTAAAAAATATATCAAATATATCTTAACTGGCAAAATATTCATGGAAAATGAATAGCCATTTTTACTCAG
This sequence comes from Argiope trifasciata, assembly GCA_026543055.1. Taxonomy (NCBI): domain Eukaryota; kingdom Metazoa; phylum Arthropoda; class Arachnida; order Araneae; family Araneidae; genus Argiope; species Argiope trifasciata. The sequence continues at coordinate 89,458 of JAPMOQ010006034.1, forward strand.
TATATATTAAAGTTATATTTTATTTTGAGGTGCTTTGTATATCTTGAAGTTTTATTTTTGTGAATTTGAATTCTGCCAGTGCATGCTTGATGTAATACAATTATATATTTTATATCAAGAATTTTTTATCAACTATTTCTTGTTTACTTCCTATATGTGAAAAAAAATAAACAAGTTTTTGCTAAAAAAGAATTTTATTGATTTTGTATTTAAAATTTTACTGATTTTTTATAGTTTAAATCTCCTTAAAAAAACAGCTTTGAGGGTTAATTCATAAAGCTTGCTGTAAACATTCTGACCTTAAATGAAATTAACTAGACAATAAAATTTGGTATGTAATCTCGATATCATAATTCTAGACGTTTTAAATTTTATACCTATTCTAAAATTCAAAAAGTGTACTGAAGATGGATGAATTCTTAACTAAACTACAGAATTAAATATTTAACACATCAGTTTGTAGGAATATACAAAAAAAATTCATGTGAAAATATTAAGAGTTAATTGCGTTTTGTGTGTGTGTGTTTTAAATATATTTGAAAAGTTCTTATTATTTTTTATTATAATAAATTAGCTTTTTATTGTAGTGAAATGATAACTGAACTATGCATTAATTACTTAAAAAAATTAAATCAAAATAATTTAGTCTGTTTTAAATAAACAAGACACATAAATTAATAACTTAATAATATTTTCAGACAAATGCAAAGTTGGTGTAAATATCAAATGGATATATTTATAGTCAAGTTGGTATATGAGAGTGCTATATTTTACAATACTGCTTACAATTGTCACATTAAAGGGATAACTAGAAATGTTGATAAAACTTTTACATTTTTCTGAAACACACTATGTTAGTACTATAAAAAGAGATATTTACTTGAACCAATTAATAATACTTTAATAAAAATTATACAACATCATCTCTTACTAAAAGTGTTCTTTCAAATAAACACTGTTATATAGTTTGAGGAAAGAATCAGATGAAATGAATTCTAAGTTAAGTGTTGAGTTATGTGCAATATTATTCAATATACACAACTCATCTATATAAATAAAAATGAATGTTCGTCTGTATGTCTTTCATACCTTCCTAAACCGTTCATCCGATGGCGATAAAACTTGGTCAGCTTATTGCTTTTGCATCTACGGCATGGTTGCAGGGTTAGTACAATAATCTAAAATTTAAAATAAAAAATGAATCTCACTACCGCATCTATTTACCAAGGATTAGTCTCCAAATAACACTCCAAGGAGACAGCATTTCTACAGGATCTATTAAGTCCAAGTGAAAGGTTGATATTTTGTGGCTATAGTATGCAAATGCCGTGCAAGTCATTCTCAGAGGTGACAACCTTATTATAGATTATGCGGTAAAGTTTTGGAGAGACCAACCCTGGTGTTTTATATTTTATTTAAATTTTAGCTTTTTTTCGCCCTAACTGCCATAAGTATTGCAGCACAAATAATTTTGCACCATCTTAATTTTCAAAAAATTATCTTTTCAACTATATTAACGATTTTATGGTATAAATATATTTTCTACATTTTATTCATTTTTAAAGAAAATATTTTATCACAATTTCTAAAATTAAACTCGAGAATTCTGAACGAATATGAAACGAATCACGAGATACAATAAGTAGTTTCTTTCATGACCACTCTGAAAGAACACCAAGCTTTACAAATCTAATACATAAAAATGAAGATTTGTTCGTTCGTATTCTATGTACTGTCCTACCGTTCATCCTAGTTCGATAAAACATTCCCAAATGATTGATTAATTGTACGTAATATTATTTTTTCGGCGGTGGCAAACGCATCGGTACCAATTAGTATTATATAAATGCTTTTGGAGATATTTTAGAAACATTTTGGAAAAGCTATTTTCTCTCACTCTTTCTGTTTTTTGTATCCTTTCTAATAACCAGAGGCAGTTCCTCTTTTCATTCTGGATTTTGACTGTGCAGTGCATCACCAGCTACGGAAGCACATCTTATCTTCATTATGTGCACCAAAATATGATATTAAGATGGATATATTATAAACATAGAATCATTTTCAAAAACCTCAAAATTCAATAAACAACCAACTTAAATAATGAATACGATTTTGAATAACAATGTAATGTTTTGCATATAAATTTAATTTACCCATAACTTGGTTTAAAATTTCATGCTCTACAATGAAGCATATATAAAAGAGTAGTTTTGTAGAATTATTTTTATAATCTAAAAAATTGTGGAAGCCAATACTATTTCATTTTTGAGTAAAGTGTTTTGATACAGTTTAATCAAAAATGGCTCCTGCGCCAATAAACTCCATCAATTAATCCGTTTGAGTAAAGCGGTCATATATAACTTGCTTTGTACTGTCAACCTAACTTCAGAAATGGTGGAAGATATGTAACCTCCATTGTTTCGAAGAAAAATAAAAACTTGCGGCGGAATTGTGCCAATGTGGAGGTTCTATTCCGCCAAGGATCGAACCTGCGATGTGTGGGTTTGAAGTTCAGTGACTTGTGGGAGGTGATGTTGGCTCGGAATAGAACCCGGGACCTTTCAATCTGAAGGCGAATAACATAACCACAGGACAAAGGCAATTGCTCAATCCCGTAGCTGTTATCTGGCTTATAAGGAAATAACCACAGTCTCACCCTGCATTGAGTTGACGAACGATATGCGTTGTTGTTAAGTGGTGATGAATTGGTTTGTTAAGTGAGTGGTTGGGTATGTAGCTGTTTTGTCTAATGTGCCGTGCCCATCTTTGCTTTTGGCGAGCGTGCGTGAATTGTTGCGTCAAGTGTGTCTAACGACTCTGGTTGCGGGTAGATGGCGCCACTACAGGTGCATGAAGGTTCATTGTTCGAGGTCACCATTGTGGGAGGTGAAATGTTCTCGGAATAGAGCCTGTTAGATGGCCCCACTACAGGTGCATGATGGTTGAAGGTTCATTGTTCGAGGTGAAATGTTCTTGGAATAGAGCCTGTTGAATGGCGCCACATCACGTCCGAGTCACCATTGTGGGAAGGTGATGTTGGCTCGGAATAGAACCCGGGACCTTTAGGCCTGAAGTCTAGTAACATAACCCCTGGACAAAGGGAATTGCTCAATCCCATAGATGTTATCTGGCTTATTAAGATATCACCACAGACTTATCCATTCGACAAAAGCGAACGCTAGTGTTTAGTGGCTGTTACTGGCTTATTAAGACGTCCCCATAGTACTTCCCTACCAGTTAGTCTGTAGAGACGAACGATTTTTATAGCGCCAAATGTTATGGCGAGCGAATAGAATGTTTCGGTAACGCCAAGCGTTTTGGCGAGCTAAGAGAGTTGCTGCTGCATCAAGTGAGTCTGACAACTTTGATTGCTATGTCAAGTAAGTCTGACGACTTTGCGTTGGTTGCGTTTGCTGCGGGTAGGCGGCGCCACGACAACTGTTTTTAAGTTCATCGTGTGAGGTCAGCAGTTTGACGATGGTATTGGTGGAATTGTGCCACAAACTGATTATTTCTTATTCAAAAATTATGCTGTCAAAGAAAGATTAGCCTATACTTCAAGTGTCAAAAACTTTGGCCTTTCCAAATCTGGTGGTGGAAAACAGTGTTTAGGTGGCCATTTTGGCTCTAAAAACGTGATTTTCGGTAAATGCAATTGTAATTGACATAAAACAGTAGCAGCCTTGTAAGAATATTTACGAACAACCAACAATGCACTTCAGAAGATTCTCTTCCTTCCTCTAAGGATCGAAATATGCCCTGATCGCCGAGTGCCTGCTATTAAATATTGTTACGGATTTCCTGTCCTTCTTAATCTTCTTACTATCATAATCCGTTGGTTTCGTTTAGTTGTATAATGGGTGTGTATGGTGTGAGAAAAAGAGCCCACACAATGAGCAATCCTTTAGTAGACGACTCAACACAGGCGATGTTTATTTACAGGACAGAGAAAAATATTTACAGCACAATAACTATGTTCAGAAGACAACTGTACAGCCGTGACGACAATAACCAAAGAAGTTCACTGGCAGAAATTCCGTAGTGACAACGTCTGCACCTCACAAAGCGACCAGGCCAGATTCAGCTGGAGAGGGAATCTGAGGAATTCTGTCTACGCTCACGTAGATCTCTCGCTAACGGGCTGAAACTACTCTATTGTCTCTTCTCGCTTTCGCTGCCGACTCACTACTTCACATAACGGGACTGCTCCGTTTCCGACGACAACACAACGGGCTACAACACACGATGACAGAATAAGGCACACAGCAATTCAACTCTCCGCCAATACTTCGGTATGCTCACGGTGACTCCTCCGCTCAAGACACCTCAGTTCTAGACCTCTCGATTCACCTACCTAGTTCAGGATCAACACACACAACAGGCTCCGACAGAAGACACGACGACGGCACACAGCGATCCAGCACTCTACCGATACTTCAGTATTCTCACGGCGACTCCTCCATTCAGGACTTTTATTCAAGACCTCTCAATTTAGATCTCGATTGGTCATTGCACCAGACTGCTCCAACTTCAGATGTATGGCCTTATATAGAAGCGGGAGGTGGGGCTAAAACCTTCTGGACCAATGGGGTCAATTCATAGTCGTCCTTACCAAACAAAAGGTTTGTGTCCAATTTTAAGCGTTCTGCGCATGTCGGGAAGTCTGTCGATAACGTTGATCCGATACATTAACACTGAAGTTAAATATTAGGCTAGCCGAGTGATTATATAAATCTTTTGATATTTTTAAAAAATAAATTAATATTTTGAGTTATTTTCTCCAAATTTTCGTAGCAATATAATTTTACTTCATGTTATGCTCAACCAGAGCAACCACCAGCTAGCCTCACGCTCAAACACTTCAACTTCTTCCTGTAACTCCTAACTGCAACTGCGAACTTTGGACGCCAGTATAAGTAGAAGAGAGAGAGAGCAGTTACGAACGATGTGCTGAAAGAATCCAGTAGGGCTTTTGCCCAACGATGCTTTGTCTTCAATGTCTACCCGCTTTAATTGATTGTCATTGTCCCTACTTGTTGTGAACGTCCCCTGTTGTTATTAAAATTTAAGACATTTTTCAGGAACTGATACTTAAGGAATTGAAAATTTTTTTCGAGATATCGAAGAGAATTTTGTTTTTCTTTCTAACATTACAGAAGTGCAAAAAATAATTTGCGTTAAACGATTATTAGATGGTCCTGCATTGAAATTTGTTCATACTTTGCGTAATATTTTTACTTTTAAGGCCTTGAAGGATGCTTAAATTAGAAGAATTTTCGGACAACATTTCATCTTTTGATGTGCATGAAGAAATGCGACAGCGCAAATTAAAACCTAATGAATCTCTATTTGAGTACCTTTTGGCAATGCGCGAAATCGCTTCGAAAGGAAATTGTCAGATGGATGATCATTCGATTATTAAATATTGTACTAGAGGAATCCCCGATTCCGATAGAAACAAAATTATTTTATATGCATGTAAAACTATGTCGGAATTTAAAGATAAATTAAAGGTATATGAAAATGTGTTTTATGCTCAGAATAAAATGCACCAATTTGATAATTTTGATTATGATAAAGGTAGAAGTGTTCGACATGGTAATTTTGTAAATAATAGAAAACATGCAAGTGTTGAAACTAAGTTTAAGTATAAAGGTGATGGTAATGCCAATGCTAATAGAAATGATGTGCGGGCTAAATGTTTCAATTGTAGTTTGCCAAATCATAAGTCAAGCGATTGTTATCATAAAAACAAAGGTTTAAAATGCTTTAAATGTAATGCCTTTGGACATAAAAGCTCTCAATGTGTGTATACTAAACCTGAAGTTAAATCTGAGCATGTTAATGAGCTTACTGCTGTTGATCCCAAATTTGGCATGCATAAAATTATTAAAATTGAAGGTTTTACATTTGATTCTCTTATTGATTCTGGTAGTTCTGTAACTTTAATTAATGAAAAAGTGTACCAAAAACTTGGTAAGCCTGTCTTGAATTCTACCAGTATAAAATTAATTGCTTTTGGTAAAGGTCAAATACAACCCATTGGTTCTTTTAAAGCTACTATTGAAATTGATACTACTTCTTTTGTAACAGATGTATGGGTTATTGACAATTCTTGTATGTACTTAGATGTTATAATTGGTGTGGACATTTTAAAACAAGGTGAATTTAGATTAAGTGCTAATGGTTTTGAAGTAATACCAAAACAAGAACTCTTTATTAACTTAATTGACATTGGTATATCCAATGATCAAATTGACTTGCAACATGTTCCTGTTAAATTTCGTACACAAATAGTTGATATAATTCATGATTACAAACCAGTTAAAAACGAAACTACTGATATAAAGTTAAAGATAGTCGTTACTGATGATTTACCAATTGTACATAGATCTCGTAGGTTTTCTTTGGCAGAAAAATCCGAAATTAACAATCAAATTAATAAATGGTTAGCTGAAAAAGTTATTCGACCCAATTCTTCCGACTACGTTTCACCTATTGTTTTGGTTCGCAAGAAAAAGGTTCTGCCCTTCTTTGTGTAGACTATCGTAAATTAAATCAGAAGATAATCAAAGATCGTTTTCCAATACCTTTGATAGAAGATGTGATCGATAAGTTACAGTCAGCTAAGATTTTCACAACACTCGATCTTAAAAAGGGTTTTTTCCATGTCCCTATCGATGAATCTAGCAAAAGATTTACAGCATTTATGACGGATCAAGGACTCTTTGAGCTCAATGTGGCACCTTTTGGATTTTGTTTGTCTCCTGCTGTTTTCCAACGTTACGTTAATCATGTTTTACGCAACTTACTCAGTGATGGTACAATTCTCATTTACATGGACGACATAATAATTCAATCCGAAACCATCCCAGAAAATATTCTGAAATTGCAACGTGTTCTGAATACTGCTTCAAAATTTGCCCTTGAAATAAATTTTAACAAATGCCAATTTTTACACTCAAAAATTGAATTCCTTGGATATTTGATCGAAAATGGAACAATTAAACCTTCCCCTGACAAACTAAAAGCAGTTAAGAATTTTCCTGAACCAAAATCACTTAAACACGTCCAACAATTTTTAGGGTTAACTGGATACTTTCGCAAATTTATACAGTCTTATTCGATCATTGCTAAACCACTCAGCGATTTATTACGCAATAATAACTCATTTACCTTTGGCGGCACACAACGTAATTCCTTTCTCCAATTAAAAGACGCTCTTTCTTCTGATCCCGTTTTGCAAATTTTCAATCCCAAAGCCAAATTACAACTCCATACCGATGCTATTAAGTACGGTTATGGTACCATATTGCTACAAGAAGCTGACGACGGACATTATCACCCAATTTACTACATGAGTAAGAAAACTTCCCCACACGAAGAAAAGTATTCCAGCTACGAGCTAGAGGTGTTAAAAAATTCTCTTAAGCTCTTAAAAAATTCCGCCATTTCTTGTATGGTACAAAATTCAACTGACTGCTCCGCCTTTCAGCAAACGATGAACAAAAAAGACGTAACGCCTAAATTCGCTCGATGGGCAATTTTCTTAACCCAGTTTGAGTACGAAATCATACATAGACCAGGTGATCAAATGAAACATGCAGATGCACTAAGTAGACATCCCGTGATGCAGATCTCACACGACGAAGTTACTTCCAAAGTTAAAATCGTGCAAACTAACGATGAATTCATAACCACAATAAAACAGTTTTTAGATCAAGGTAAAACAAACGAATTTGTGTTGCGTAACGACGTTCTCTTCAAAATCAAGGATGGTAAAGAACTATTAGTAATTCCCGATTCCATGCAAACCGAAATTATAAAACAAGCACATGAAAGAGGTCATTTTGCTGTAGCCAAGACTGAAAAAATTTTACAACTTGACTATTATTTTCCTAAATCCGGAAATAAAATCCAACAGGTGATTGATAGCTGTGTACATTGTATTCTGGTTAACAGAAAACCTGGTAAGGCTGAGTTTTTAAATCCAATACCGAAAGGTAACACACCACTGCACACTTATCACTACGATTTTTTAGGTCCGCTTCCATCAACCAATAAAAACTACAAGCAGTAATCGACGGATTTACTAAATTTACTTGGATCTACCCTGTTAAATCAACTTCCACATCAGATGCTCTAAAAAGTTTAGAATTTCAAAAAAGTATTTTTAGAAATCCTTCAGAATTATTTCCGATAGAGGCTCCGCATTTACTTCCAATGACTTTCAAACCTACTGTGAAAACGAATCCATTGAACATGTCAAAATTACAACTGGTATTCCCCGAAGTAATGGCCAGGTTGAACGTATACATGCTACTCTCATTCCCGTGTTATCCAAACTTTCCATAGAAGATCCTCAAAAATGGTTTGAACACGTTCCTAATCTCCAAAGAATTTTAAACAGTAAAGTTAGCTGCACAACCAATTATTCCCCTTTTGAATTGCTAACTGGTACAAAAATGAAAACTAAAGAAGACGCCAAATTAATTCAAATTTTAAATGACGAATACACAGCAACACTAATGCATGATCGCGACAAAATCCGTGAGGAGGCAAAAAACAACATTCAAAAGATTCCAGCTGCAAGTAAATCTAACTATGATAAAAAATGTAAGAAACCAACTTCTTATCAAAAAGATGATCTGGTTGCAATACGTCGAACACAATTCGGCACAGATCTCAAATTACGTCCAAAATTTTATGGACCTAATCGCATCAAATTAGTTAAGCCAAATGACATATACGACGTCGAGAAGGTCGGCCAACACGACGGACCAAATTTAACATCTACAGCTGTTGACTGCATGAAAAAGTGGTCAATAAACAACTAAATTCCTAAAAAATGACTGTTTTCACGAACTTATTTTTTACAGCTTCGGCAACGACGTGACAAGACGAACTGACTTTTTTTTATTACAGCTTCGGCAACGACGTGTTAAGACGAAACTGAGGATAACATTGTACGAGAAATATGTGTCTGTGTACACCAACGACGCATTATAGACTCGACGAAAGACTAACGACGAAAGTTGGAAGTCTGTCGATTGTTACATTTGCTTTCGATTTTTCTCTTTTTTTTCTCTCGTTCCAGGTTCTCTCACAGACGATCCTCCTGTTACTGCGTTTGCACGAGAGCGTGCATTTGCAGGATGACCGAGCTGTTATGCTCAACCAGAGCAACCACCAGCTAGCCTCACGCTCAAACACTTCAACTTCTTCCTGTAACTCCTAACTGCAACTGCGAACTTTGGACGCCAGTATAAGTAGAAGAGAGAGAGAGCAGTTACGAACGATGTGCTGAAAGAATCCAGAAGGGCTTTTGCCCAACGATGCTTTATCTTCAATGTCTATCCGCTTTTATTGTTTGTCATTGTCCCTACTTGTTGTGAACGTCCCCTGTTGTTATTAAATATTTGTTCATAAAAACGAGCCATTATTGTGTAGGAACAGCTCACCATCAACATTCATATATTGAATTTTAATCAGTATTCTCAATGTAATTATTGGTTTGCATAATTAATTAATATCACTTTTTAATTAGTTTGATACCAATTTATTCTTTTCTTTCCCATATCTTTTTTTGCGGGGAGGGGGTTCATAGGATACATTTTGACAAATGGCTACGTCAGTGTTTTTGAAAAATTACAAATGCTCTTTTAGATATTATTTAAATGTTATTGAATATTCAAGTTTAGAATATACTTTCTTTTAAATTATCATTACTTTCAAATAAGTTAGCATTTTTAAGCTTACTGATTAAATTATTACATTTTTTCTTATGTAAATAATTTTATTTATATTGAGACTTCGAGGTTTCAATTTGCTCAGAGGAAAGAACATGAAACTCAAATTTGTATATGTTAAATAAATTATGATTACAATTTCAAATTATATAATACAAAAGATATAGGGGCCATTTTTTTAATCTATTATACAACTTAAGAATGAGTTATTTCATTTTAGTTTGTTGGAATCATTAACAAAGTAATTAAAATTGACATATTATAATAATTATGCAATATAAAAGATACTGATATCAGAATGGTAAGTTAAGCGATTTCGAACCCAAACATCACAGGTTTGAACCTTGGTGGAAGCTACCTCCACATAGGCACAATTCCAGCCAACACTAGCGCCTCAGTTCGAATTCTGAGAATAGATTGCAATGCCATCTAAATAAGGCACGGCAAAGCTTTCACAGTTCTCTAAAACCTGTGACATGAGATTACTAAAGAAATAATGGGCGTTTTGCAAACCAAAAGATCAGATAACATGACTACAAGACAAAATTGATTACTCAGTCTTGAAGTTGCTACCTGTCCCTTAAAGCTTCCAATCAACTGCACGAACAGAAATGTTTTCCTAATGCCTAACACCTACTTTATATATCTACTAAATTTATTGACAACACGCGTCTTCAACGATTAATGATTTAACTTTAACGTGAACAGTTGGCGGTGGTCCCATTAATATGACTGAACTGTGTATTTGGTTTTCTCACAAAAGTTTTGTTATTGAAGTTTTATATATTCCGTTTCAAATAGAGATTTAAATTTTTTGGCAGCTACAGTCGCTCAAAAAAATATATGAGCACCGGTACCCCTTTTAATTTTCACCAAATCCCGAAAATGGCCTCCCCTGCAGACGGCTCTAGCGTGATTTTCAAATTTTGAGATCTAGTAGCAATCTCGATACGTTTTTTATGATGAAATGCTATATTTTTCAAAAAAAAACGTACTTTAAGAAGATTTCGCTCTGCATTTTCGCCTATTTTGTATAAAGTAAAGTAAGGAGATTATTATCGAACGCTTGATGGGTCGTTTTCGTTTTAAACCGTTTTAACAAAAATTCGATTATCGCTCAACATGTATCGTATATAGTAATGTAAAGAGATTATTATCGAACGATAAAAATGATATGTTATTTTTCGGTCGACTCGTTTTGGCTAAAAACCGTTTTTCTAGTAAACATTTTTTTTTCCTAAAACGAAATGAAATAACGTAACTCGGACGACACGTTTTTTAACAAAACTGTTCCACAGACCGTCCAAACAGAATAGACGAACCTAAAAGGGAAACAGGAACCGTGTCGGTATTCTCAAACAGGAAACGTCCCTTCTGATTTGAAAGCGTAGGCATTACGTGACGAAAAACTTTTTCATCACGTGATGATTTCTTGGAAAACTG